>JAYMTA010004545.1:0-12521 GCA_036897625.1 Pelargonium cotyledonis
GTAAAATTGTCACCCTTCTTGTGAGTATCCTCATAGAACTCCAATGGATCTATATCATCAATGGTAAGGCTTTTGTTCGTAGACTACAAAAATATGATGTCACATGTAAATAAAATGCATTAATTAGCAGCAGAACAAATTCCATGAAACAAACTAAACACGTGTTCACTTCACTTCAGCTGTATATTTTAATCTAACCACGATGAATGCATTGTAGACTTAGACAGTAGCCTCCAGATAAAGCATAGAAAGAAACTAAACATGTGTTCTTTCAATGTTAAACCAATGCAACAAAAGAGGAGCAAATGATTGAAATAAAGGTCAGAACTTTTTGTTGACTTCCAATGATATGTTTCGGAGTGCCACAAATTCAAAAACCTGATTCACAGATTGATAGATAATTTTGTGTTCCAACTGACCTGAAAGACACAACATGTGAGAGATAATATTTTTTAATAACATGTGTTTTACCTTTTCTAACATTTTTAACTTAACCTCCTCAAATGTTCGTGGATCGACAGTATGGTAGACCACATTCTCACTGCTCTTATTTGTCTTGTTCTTTACTTGAGTTTTTTTTAACTCCTCTGAATCCCATTTTGTCCACATTTCTTTCCAAACATCCATTGACATGTATGTCGGTGGTTTTTGTCTTGGATCAAGCTCCATCTCTCTCTCTCTTTGTCAATTTACGTGATTGATGAAGAAAATGAGAATAATTTTTTTTCCCATATTCTTCAAATACTAATTTCGCTCTAGACTCATTATCACCTGTCCATGTGTTCAAATTCTGCAAATATATTGAATAAGATAACAATAGTATGATTATATTTTTAAATTTTACCTCGATTAATGGAAGCATTAATGACAACAACAAACAAATCTAAGAATTGAATTGATGTCAATTATACCTTAAATGCATTCCATGCCGTGGTTTTCTCACATTCTTCCCATTCACTCCATTTCAGAGAACAATGAGATCAGGTGATCAAACCCTTCATTACTTATGCGATATTGAATTTTCGCATGAAGTAATAAGGTAGTTGCTGATAATTTGGAGTGTTTTGTACAACCACTCCACAATGGTTCATCAAAATCATTCAAGAGATCATAAAAATCTCTAGCAAATCCCGTAGGCTCTTTAGTAACTTCATCATCATCTTCAATTGAAGGACCGGCTACATCCATAACCATATCTCGAGCCCAACTGTATTGAGTATATTCATCAGTATTGCTTGGACTGTGAACAACAGTAGGCGTGCCTCCTTCCATTAGTAATCCCTCCATTATTAAGACGCCTATACATCCAACTCCTATCCATAATTGAAACTTAAACCCTGACCATTGACACAACACTAAGTTAAAAAAAATATAAACTCTCAAATCTGTTTCGGATATAGTTATTAAAGGATAGATTATGTAAGGGTATGTATTGTTGTGAATATACATGCGACAATAAAAAAGACAGGAACAAATAAAACAAATTAAGCTCAAGATGGAGGCAAAACGAGTATCTTAAGTAAAGAAACTTAAATAAGAATTGTTACTCGTGGTGCGGAATTAGTAAGAGCTCAAACTGGAAAGCCAAATATTGCCACTTGTGTTGTAGAATCTGCAGAGTAACACAAGTTAATAACACCAGTTAATAACAAACAATCACTAGCTACAATTTAAAAATTGAAAGGGTTCTCGTGCAAGTTAATTAAAGAACATAGCAACATATGGATCTACAAAATGCATGTATTGTGAAATATAAATACTCTTGTAATTAACTAGTCTAACATTGCAACTATAACAAACAAATATCATGTGTTGGAGAGAATCAACAACACATAGTACTCTACTTAATTCAATTCTATTCATATATATAGCTTTCTCATGAAACAAAGTCCTGAACATAGAATGAAACAAAAAATGCTATAAATGGAGTCTGGTACATCTCAGAGATGATCTGTTGCATACCTGTTGAGAGATCTTGATTCTCTAGCGCCTGAAGGTTGTTTTTGAATCTTGAAGTGGAAAAAACATACAAAATGAATCTCACAACTCAACCTGTTTTTGCTAAATGTTAACTTCAATGTTCAAAATAATTAACAGATCAGGCAACAAAATCAGCAAACCTCTTAAAGAGAAATAGAGGATCTAGTATGGGTTTGGAGGGTGGACTTATAATTTATAATTAGTAGCTTTTGTCAAAGTTGGTTTGTTTATCAAATATAGCAGGAACCTCCAACCAATTCAGGCCTTAGCCTTACCTAAAACATTCTAATATAAAATAGCTAGACCCATACAAGTTGTTATTACATGCCACCCATCAGCTCTACAACAGTCTGTGATAGGCTTCTTGATTTAGTTACAGAAGTCACCAAGATTCACAGTAAATAGACACACATTTCAAATTCACGTTAGGCTATACAATCTACAAATTGAAGGAGGCATAGCTATTTTATATGAATCAAACAATGAGTTATGCATTTCATTTGAATCAAACATTTGCAAAAACAAACCAACTCCAATTTGCAAAAATTGAAATATCAGAACATACAAAATGAGACTACTATCAGTGCAAAAATTGAAATCCATAATTCTCCACCATTCACAGCACTCCAACTCCAATTTGCAAAATCAAACCTAACTCCACCATTCACAACACTCCAACTCCAATTGAAACAAATTAAACAAGTGAAATGGAATTCAAAAAACTAAACAAACAAATCTAACCTATGTATATTGAGCAGTATACAGACCAAGACATCTCATATTTTCCAAACAAAAGCAACTGAAACAAATGAAATTCAAAAAACTAAACGAACAAATCCAAAGCAAAAACTGGAATGAAGAAAACTACCTTTCCCTGAGTGAAACGAATCAAGCGAGAGAGAGATAGAGACAAAGGCGCCTCCTTAGAATCACCGTATTGAACTTGCTTCACATCCTCCTCACAGATCGACACACCTGACCGCAGATCGACTCAAAAATCCATCATAGATTCGACATAAACGAAAGCAAAAAGATATGTGAATACAAACCTTGAAGATGAGATCGCTAAGCTCGGAGAGAAGAAGCAACAGACGCTCAGGGAGAAGAAGCAACAAACGCTCAGGACGAAGAAGCTAAAGAGCGTTAACAGAGCCTAATTTCGAAATGGTAGAAATCTGAGATTTTAGGGTTTAGCTCTTTCACCATAGGAGACCATCAAATTTAAAATGACCGTCTCCTATAGTAACACATAGGAGACGGTCCAACAATTCGTCGCCTACACTCTCGCATAAATTAAATGCAACTCAACGTAAAAAAAATAACAAATGCAATTTTTTTTTAAGCAGTCAACTGTAATAAAACTGTCAACTGGGTAATATTAAATCACGTAAAAGAAAAGTATGGGTAAAAGTGGAAATAAAATAAATTCTCTTTCAATTTCTGTGAAAAGAATTTGACCTAAGTAAAAATATTTTGCTCTTCGTTATCTAATCTAATATATATATATAAAGGAAACACATGCACTAAATTTATGACAAGTGGCGCTCTATCATGCCTTGTGTCAACTCTATTTATTTAACTTTTTATTTGAATTAATTTATTCAATATCATAACACCATTTAAAACATATTTATCTACTTCAATTAAATGTATTATTTAAAATTCAAAACTTTGTTGATAAATGTTAAAAAATTAAAACGAATCTAAATGTATATTTTTTAAATCTATAAACTCAATTTAAATGTTAATAATACAATATAGAAACTCAACATTTGTTTAGCTAAACATCATTTTCTATCACATATAATCACCACCTATGGATATGAAAAACATGAAAATAAAATCATTCCACTTGCACTAAACATACTCTCATGATAAACCAGCATATAATGAAAATAGAGATGATAATTGTGTTTGCAAGTGAATTGAATAGGAGGACCCCTAATAGTGATGATGAAACGAACGAAAGGAAAATGACTAATCATGTCGGATATGGTATATCTATGTACAACCAATTAAAAGTAATATAAGTAAAAGGTTGAATTATCGTCGAGCAAAAAATTCAACGGGTATTCAAAGAAAAACTTTGATAAAGTTATAGGGAAAATAGAGAGAGGAGATAAAGTTTCCAATTTTTAAAGATAGTGTTACCAATATATAATAACAAATGAAAAAAATTGCATAGTTATTATACATATAAGTAAAATAAAATAAAATTAAAGTTATTAGTCATTGAGTAATTTCAATTATTTATCAAAACAAGTATTAACAACATGAAAAAAACATTGTGGATTTTTATCGAGCAAAACAACATTAATGTAAAAGTAAATTTCAGAATATAAAATTAAAGAGACAATACCCGAGCATCGCGAGGTTGCAAAACTAGTTACAAAAATGGAACAAAAGCATATTTAAAGCAAACAATTTTTTGCTTCTGAATCTGTCATTTTGATTATGTGGCATGTATTGTATTGGCGTGACAGTAACTTCTGTGAAGTGTTTTCAAACAATCATAAACAACTACATTATAATATATATATATATATACCTGCAAAAATGACTAAAGAGCAACCACTTAAGCTGATGGATTTGGTTCCTAGCTAGATTGTCAAATGATAAATTGTACTATGTTATCTATGTCATTTTAACACGTGTTTGCTGTTTGTGACAACATGAATTCCCATCAAATGGATATATGATATTGGTTGTGTTTGGTGGCTGGACAGTTTGTTTTGCAAAGTAAAATAAAATTATTTTTGTGTTTTTTGGTGGAAGAAACAAAATGAGAAATACATACATAATTGATCCAATAATACAGCTGGTGGTGGTGTTAGCCGTTAGGACGCGCAAGCACCGCTCTAGCGATTTGTGCTGTGCTGGAGTGGGCCCCAACTTACAACGGCTACTGCTACTTACGCCGCTCTCTTAACGCCGTTTCCCATCTCCACTTATTGTCTTTCTTGGTTTTTGTTTATTTAATTTGTCTTCTTTGCTTATTATTTATCTTTTCGTTTTTCGGTTTAAACTATGAAATTTTTGAAAGGACCTGCAAATTTTTAGTTGACATCTTTAGTTCGATTAATCACATTTAAATTAATGTTCATTCCAGAGTAAATCGTTGTATAAACTCATTCATCTCTTATGGAGTCTTAATAAAATATTACTGCTTTCTAATTGTTGATATTCGATCATCACCACATATACTATAACGCCAAACACGAACATAACTCGGCGACCTTACCCTAGAAAAGCGGCCACCATCGGATTTGCTCATCGGCCGACATCAGCGACCCTTTTCGTTGGAAACCTCCCCGACACCATTCCTCCCCGTTAGTTAGAAGCAATCTTTAAGTGCCATTGCCTAATTACTGACTGTTTTATTCCAAGTAAACTTAACCATAATGGTATGCACTATGGGCTTGTCACGCTGACGGACATGAGAGACGCAGTTAGGGTAATTGAGATTCTTAATGGTGTATCCCTTCTGCAAAGGCGTCTCCTAGTTGGTTAGGCCAAGCGATCGGCTATAGGAAATGGAAACAATCCAGTTCATAACAAAGAGTTCTGATTCTGCGCGTCTTTCTAGGGTTCGTCCTCGCAATACTGGCTTTAAGGAAAGGAAACCTACCACCAGCCGTCAGTCACCAAGAAAATACTTTATTGGTCCCTCATCGGACACCCTCCACTGTAATGAGACCCAATCGTCCATTCTACTTGATAAGTTCAAAATGGAGTATTATGGCCATTTCCTGTGAACCGATTTTTTGTGTAAGTCTGCTTGATCAATAATCGACGACATGGGTGGAGTACCTCTCGGTGTACTTTGTCACTAACCGAGTCTTTGTTATTTCATTTCCAAATCAGAGGAAATTTGAGGCTATGCGATCCTCGGGTTGGTTATGACTGTCTCGGCTGTTATTTGACATTAGCGAGTGGGATCATCTAAAAAAGAGAGGGGTCAATCCCTCCATCTTTGGTGCATAGAGACGGTTATATCTATTTCCAAGATTTTAAGGGACTTGACGCCTTGCCATCCAAACCTCCTTTTCGGCTATCGACTCAATGAACTGCAGTTTTTTTTACTCACATTAGCATATAAGCCTCGTTGTGCAAGAAAGTCATAGTAAAAGATGGGTATGTCAATTATAGGGTTATGCTATTAGAGTGCTTAGACTCCGAGCTCTCTCCCCCAAAATCTCTCGTCCCATCTTATTAAGCTCGTTGGTCAAGCCGATAGATTGAGTTCCCTCCAACCCAGCAAGCCACTGTTCTCGATTAGAGAGCATCGCCACCACTCCGACATAAGGAATCATCAATGACACAACTACTATAAATCATGCACCTATCATTGAACCTGCTCTCGTTAGCATTAAAATGAATCAGGCCACAGCTAGTGGAATCTTATTCAAATCGGCAATTGATGATGATCAATTTGAACTGATAAGGCCCACTAGTGAGCAATGGTCCCATGCAAATTTTGGTAACAAATCGGCCCATAAAATAACGGGTAAACCTAACACCTCCAGCCACATTACAAACTCTGCTAATTACTGGATCATGCCATCTCATTTGTTGGAGGCAACAACCTCATATAACTCTCTTCACCGTCGGCGGTCGCATTTGGGCATATATCTGCTACGTGTCAAGCTATTTTTGGTTGCTCTTCCACGCCCAAAACGCTCATGCGATATTCAAAACCATGACAAGTTCGAATCAGCACATATCGATAAAACTATATCTTCTCCCTCTCATTCGGCCACTCTGGTTTGTTAGTTTTGCAAGGAGCTATGGACGCATGCCATTGGACTTTAAGAGATCATTAAACCGTTTGGAAAAATTGAAGCCACCCCACATCAAAAGTAAACAGTGAGCTCTTGCCAGCACCAAATCATGTGTCTTCTCTCATGGAATAGTTGTGGGTGTGTGACATTACATAAGAGACACAAGATGTGGTCTCTTATTCGTTCTCTAAATGCTAACGTTGTGTTTGTTCAGGAATAAAAAATGGAGTCATTTTTGGGTTTCGATCTTCATAGCATGTGGGATCTCTACGATGTTCAGCCTTGCCGCTTTCCTTTGGTAGGAAGGTTGGGGGGCCTTTTATGCTTATGGAATCCGACTTTCTTTTTCCTATCTAGAAGTATTTTCGAGCGGAGGTTCATCGTACTCTTTGGTCAGTGGTCGGTCTTTAATTGTGAGTGTATTCTTATTAACGTTTATGCCCTGCAATCTTACCGCAATAAGCCGATTGTTTGGTCTCGTCTGCGAATCGTGATTTTGGAATCATCTCTGTCATGTCTAATTACGGGAGAAAACTTGGTCACTCTACCGATTTTTCTGCTTTGTCGGATTTTAACTCATTTATCGACGAATCGCTTCTCTATAGTATACCGTTGTATAGTCACCAATTTACATAGTACGGTCCTTATGGGTCAGCTAGTCGTATAGACTGCATATTAGTATCCTCTTGTTGACCTTTTATCTTAACTAGATGACCCAAACCGGCCTACCACATAATTGCTCTAGCCATTGCCCACTAAGCCTCTCTATTAACTCCGTGGATTGGGGTCCGAAACCGTTCTGTTTTCTTAATTGTTGGACATCTCATCCTTCATTTTATGAGACAGTAAAAAGGGATTAGGAATCATTTACAGTACGGGGTCAACCATGCTTCAGGTTATGGAAGAAACTACATATGTTGAAAGTTATTTTAAAAGTGTGGAATTCTGAAATCTTTGGAAACCTAGAGAATATGGTTTCCAAGTTAGAGACCAAATTGAATGAATTGTAATTGGTGGTGGAATATAGAGTTCTAATGCATCCGAGCAAGAATTGGGCGCATCCTTAGTTACGGAGCTCCACCAAAAGTCTCACGATTTTTCATCTTTATGGAGGCAAATTCGCAGTTTCAGTGGTTAGCGGTTGGTGATGACATAATCTTATAAAGAAGAGGATTAAGTTATATGCATTTTGTGTATGTGCTTACGTGTATTTTTTTTATTTACAAACAATTAGTGATGAATTTGCAAATATTCATATGACGACTTGCAAATGTTTATCGTTGCAAAAAAGAAATCTCAACTTGTATACAATTATTGGGTAAATGTCATCGTGTAATGAGATAGTATTGAATTAACGTATACTTATATGTTAGTTTGCATGCATTCATTGATGGAAAAGAATACATGTAACTTATTTGTATCAAGTGCACATGAAACAAACTCGAAATTAATTTCTTGAAGGCATTAGTTGATTACACTTGCTCGTCTAATCTTCATCATTGACCGAGTAAGTGGTAACTGATTGGCCGACTTCAACTTTAACAACTTAACGATTGAAGAAATTGAATGTGGACTAAATTTAGAGCCTTCCTAAATACGCAAGTTGTACATTTCAACATCAAATATTGTCTAGCATTTGATATTTTTCTTTTACTTGATGTCCTCTGTTATCTTCCTTGTCAACCATCAAATATATATAGTCTATGCAAGAATTAATGTCAGCATCTTAACCATCAAATATATATTGTGTAGCATATGTTTTACGTTTTTATTGAGTGTATCTGCTTGCTTGGATCTTGAGTGCAATTCGTTCTTAAATTAATGTCGGTGTACGTAACTTTGCAGTGACTCTTTGGGACCTTGGACTATCCTGAGTAGGTACATCACCATGTTTCTTAGATTAATTTTCATGTGGAAACAAGCCATGGACTCTTTATGGATTACTTTAATCGATGCGCTCTGTTCAACAATCCCCCAATCATATTTCAGGTGTCTTAAACTATGGGACGTGCGTATCAAATCTGAAAGAAGTAAAATAACCTTCGTAAAAGATCATTTGTCCTCCCCAAATCACCCATGACCAACTCTTTCTAGTCTCAACTTCAAGTCATTATCAGCAACATCTAGTAGTTAACTAATAAACCATTTTCAGTGGAGAAAATTTGAGATGCGGTTTTTAGTTGCGATTGGTCCCGGGCACCCGACCCAAACGATTATAGTCTTTATTTTTACCAATTCTACTTTGATATCATTCGAGGCGATATTATTGCTTTTACGCAAAGTTTTTATGATATTGGTAAGTTCTGGAAAGGGTTGAATTTGACTTTTCTAGCTCTCATTCCAAAATTGGATTCGACTTAAGGCTTTAACGACTACCGGCTTATTAGCCTTTTGTTCGGGCCCTACAAGATTATCGCTAAAATCTTCGCAGCTTGCCTAAAGCCTCACATTGGGGATCTTATCAATGACGTGAAAAGTGCTTTAGTTAAGGATCGACAAATCTTAGATAACATTCTCATTCCCGGGTAGCTCATACATTCGGCATGTTCATTTCGTGAATCATCAATTGTCCTTAAGTTTGAATTCAAACAAGCTTTCAATCGATTTGGATTGGGGGCTTATCGATCATTTTTTATTGCTTACGGGTTTCGGCGGTAGGTTTCGGCTTTGGGAAAGGGTGCTTGACTTTTGCCATCTCAGTTTTAATCAACGGATCGCCTTCATAGGATTTCATGTCGTCTTAAGGAGTTATGTAAAGTTGCCCACTTTCTCTGTTTTTTGTTGATTTTTGCGGCTAAGGCTCTTCACTTGCTCACTTTAAAAGTAGATTCTCAAGGACATATTTCGAGCTTTTTGGTTGGTGAAATCTCTGTTTCGTACTTACAATTTGCTGAAGACACTTTGCTCTTTCTCGATGCTTTGAATTTGAATTCTGTTTGGTTTGCCAAGTTTGTATTCCATGAGTTTGAAGTAGCCTCGGGACTTAATATAAATTTCACAAAATCTTGATTAACTGGAATTAAATTATCAAAGGATAATATCAATTCACTTGCTATTTTTTATCACTAAGTGTACAAACACCAAGGTTCCAACCTAAAACCTTGAGAGACCAAGTGAAATCAACATGTTGCCCTATTGCTGAAGTTTTGGGCTGCAATATAGCATTCTTCCCAATCACGTATTGGGTTTCCATTTGTGGTGTAATCCTCGCCGGATTAGTTTGTGATATCCAATCATTGAAAAGTTTTGAAAGAGTTTAGCACTATGGAAAGCTCGGTATATCTCCTTTGGAGGGCGCATAACTCTGATTTGATTGACTTTGACATATTTACCTTTATTTTACATGTTATTATTTTGTGCACCTAAATTGATCATCAACACATTCGAGTAAATAGAGAGGAGATTTCCTTGGTCATGTAACGCTTTGAATCGAGGTCTTTGTAAGGTTAAATTGTCAGAGGTATCACTAAAATGGGTGCACATGACGGTTTTGGTGTCAGAAAATTGTACTTTGCTAATGTAAGCTTACTATAAAAGTGGTGGTGGAGGTTTAGCATGCAACCAAATTTATGTTGGAAGTGTGTTTTATGTCCTAAATATAATTGGAATTCTTAGGATTGGTTACAACAGAACTTGTATCAAGAGTGCTCATCAGCCGTAGTAAAAGACTTAGTGAGTATGCAGAATTTGCCCCGCTTTTTAGATCTCATTGGGCGAGGATCATTCCGTTGGTTGATCAGAATAGGCGCAATATTGCTTGATATTGGCTTGACTATTAGGTGTCAGACTCCCATCTATCGGTATCATTCTCTTACTTATTTTCTTTCTGCAACTTCAAAGGCCAAACAATGGCCTTTTCATTTCACAGAATTGTAAGAGGCTAGCCTCCATCTCTGGCGACTGCTACAAGGCTGGGAAGAAGACTCCGTGACTCAGGTCAGCTCCACTCTTCAATCGCCACAGTCCATCTGAATAACTATATGTCTAACAAACTAATTTGGACTCACGGTAGGTTCGGGAGGTTTTCGACTTGGCGAGATTTCAGTGTCTTGTAATCCAACCAACCTTATGTCTGTTTCGCTTTGTATAAGTTGATTTGGAAATAAAAAATCCTGCCAAAAATACAAAACTTTGCATGGTTGGCCGCTTTAAACAATATTTCGTGCGTTATTTTTCTTCGTCGAAGGGGAGTTTTGTCGGTGGATGTGGCGGCTGTATGTAGGCTATGCGATTCGGAATAGGAGAACTGTTCTCATATGCTCTTCCGCTGCTCATGGTTGTCTCAGGTTTGGGTTGGTATATTTTCATGGTGGTCAATTTCTTCCGTCCTTCCGACAAATTGCTATGGCTTGCTGACATCTTAACCCTTTCTGTTTCACATATTAGCTTGTCAATCAAAGGTTAGGTAGGCCATGTTCCCTATTTCTTTGTGGTTCATTTGGCAACCACGAAACTCGCTCATTTTCAATGAAAAACCACCTTGTCTGGACGAGGCCATTCTTCGATCAAAAGTTACAGCTCCCCCGTGCTACCATGCATGCTTGACCCTTCCTTCATCTCTTTCATTTTTTATTCCTGTTGTTTGAATCCTAGCTCCCCTTTGGACTAGTTTCGTATTTGTACTTTTATTCTCCCGATTTGGGTTTATTAATAAAAGTATTGCTTATATATATACACTATAACACTATGGCCATGGGTAGAGTTGTCGATTCTAACTCAAATAAAAATATGTTTACAATATTAATGTGGCATTAATTGAATTTGGAATTATCTTTGTTATGAATTAAATGAGTGAAGTGTTGACAATATTAATGTAAGGGCATTTTCGTCAACATGTATAAAAGTACGAAATGTTTTGAAAATTGGACCGACTAAATTGGTTCAAATAATTGAACTTTTAACAGGTGAGGTAACCGGTTCGCGTCATTAGTTAACCTAAAATTTGGTCATACTCAATAAGACCGAATCATAATCGATAAAAACTCTATAATCGGGTCGATCGATTCAACTGATTTTCAAAAGAAAAAATAGATCAATTTTTTTTATTAAAATTTGATTTCAATTTTAGTCTTATAATTATCTTTTAATGAGTGTTATCTCTCTCTCTCTCTCTCTCTCTCTCTCTCTCTCTCTCTCTCTCTCTCTCTCTTCTTTTTTTATTCAAAAAGTGTCTCTGTTTCTTTTTAAAGAAAAAATAAAAAATATCTATTTTTTAAGTGCGTTTCTATACATACATACATACATCAAGGAGTTTAAGCAAAATCATCAATACATGTTAGACCAAGTGATTAAAAGACTTGGATTCACTGTGCGTTCTCAAGTTCAAGTCTCCTTGTTGACGGTATAAGGTGAGATTTGTGGGGTGGGGTTAAGGGTGACACTCTCTTTGGGGGTAAGAAACAGTGTTTACTTCGAGTACGATGTCTCGTTGCTAATAATAAAATGAGTTTAAGCCAAATTATTTTTGGCTTAGGATAAGTCATTAGTGAGGTGATAACACCTCGTTAAAAAACTTGGATCCGAACGGATTGTTTCGCTTCCACCAATTCACTTGGGTGGTTATGAATGAAATTTAATGAGGTATAATCACCTCATTAGTTTGGTTTGAACTAAATTAAAAGTTGCTGATAAAAAAAAAAGTTTAAGCCAAATTATTTTTGGCTTAGTATACCTCATTAATGAAGTGATGACATCTCAATAAAAATCTTGCATCTGGAGGATCGCTCTGCTCCCACCAATTCACTTGATACGGTATGAATG
>JAYMTA010004546.1:0-12518 GCA_036897625.1 Pelargonium cotyledonis
AATATATCCTCCTCAGGCGACAGTTTGCATGAACCTGTACTCGCAGAGTCTCAACGTAGTTGGTTCCGTATGCTCTCCTAGTAAGATCAGACAGATTCAATTGAATTTGATTCCAGCCGTCATCCAGCTTCATTGGCATGGTGCAGATATATGGCTTCACTCGAGTGACAGCCTATAATAAATAACAAATGTCAGTTGCAAAATCTACCAGTAATTCCACATGATTGTATGCACAAAGGAATAATCCATTATCAAGTCATCAATATTCAATCACAGTTGCAATATACAATGACAGATCTAACAACCACAAGCCATCTCCAATACAACACACTTAATCGAGCATCACTACATGAAATCAATGGTTACATAGACGATACTTGCATCAGTAACTCTTACATACAACACAAGCACAACTGTACATAGTGGAGATCTACCCAAAATATACAACAACAAAAAACTTACAGGAAGTGATCAGCGATACATAATTCACCCATAACCTCCACCACAAAACAGCAAAGAGTACACGGGGTTTATACGGATAAACAACACTACTAGTTCATTTTCCATGTAACAAAGACCCATTCATAGTACCAAAAATAAGATTGCATAATCTGATTCAACACCTCACATTTATAAGCATTCCCTCAAAAGCTAATGTAAAATAAAACAGTGTATCATCTACCAGCCTTACTCTGAAACACTCAACTACTTTAACAATAAAACCAATAAAACAAGGGCAGACTTACACACTTGATAGTTAGAAGCTCGGAAACGTCGCCTAACATTCTTGTCGTCCAACACCTGAATCTCAAATGTGAAATATTTCTTTACATTCTTCACAATCATTACTAAGAATGGTAGTTTTATACCAAGTGTTGCAGCTGGATCTGCCGGGCATGTAATGAATGTCGATTGGATATTTGATCCAACTATTTCAAGCACATTGGATTGTATGTCTTCATCCTGTAGTCGTTTTACATGACCATTGACAACTACATAAAATTCCATTAAAAAAATAAATTCATATTCGCATAACCAGCATGGAAATTAAATTGTCAATCAATCATCATCAACTAATTAGTTGAAGATATCAACACCATAATAACAAATCAAATAAGCACATATTTTTTTCTCCTCAACACAGTAATTTATTTCATCGGAGCTTAAGCATACACATGAAACTTGACTTTCCATTTGACAAGGTATACATCAGCATATCAGATATCCATCACGGTGGGAAGGTGATAAATAACTTAACAAGTTACTTAAGCACTCAAAGTATGAATGTTAACTTTCCAACAAAAGATAAAAACAGAAATGAATGCATAAAAGCAAAAATCCCAGACATCGCAACAAAGCACAACATTGATGATGAACTCCATAGAGAAGAAAACAACTCATTCAAATTCTACACTTACCATCCAACAACATTTCCCCTTTGTAGTAAAAAACCTCTTATCGGAATTAATGATAAACATAAAGAAAATTCTTATAGGAAAAGGAACTATACTGAAAATAACACTTTTTTTTTTACAGCACATGAGTTTGATGGACACACCAATAACTCCCGTGTAAAAGTTACCCACCTTCCTTATCCCATATCTGCAAAGGTTTGCTCCTACACAATTCAAACAAGGCAGAACCTCAGTATATAAGTTATAAATGTCGATATATGGATATTACATGTCCAATAAACAAAAGAAGAAGAAGAAAAAAACTTACCCGAGGCTATATAGAATAGAAAGGAATCCAGACTGGAATGTGTTCTTAAACATCTTTTTATTTTCAATTCTAAAACTGATCTGCAATGGAATCAGAACAACACAAAATTACATTGTTTCACACTTAAAAGCCCAACTGAAGGAAATAAGGTGCAAAAAATAAAGTAAAATAAAACATAAGTCTTTACATTCAAGGAACTGAAACCACAAGACCTATAGCGATCAGGTCCGCATTACCTTAAAATTTATAAATTTACGATGATTGATAAACAAGACAACGGACAATGAAACCCTAATCACATTTCATGGAGATAGCTTGAAAGGGAAAAGTTTGATCAATATAAAGCTACGTAAACAAGTAGTCAATCGAGAACCTACCGCAGATAGTTGCAGACGAGCGAAAACAGGATGAGATATGAATCGAGATGAATTTAGTACCTGTTTTTTGTTTGTTTCTCGGGAATAAAAAAATAAAAAATCAGAGTCTGGGTCCGTATTATACCAGAATACCGATTGTTGGGACTAATACGAATATGGGCTTTAACCATGGACCTATATAGATATTTCTAATTTTTTTTTAAATTGAAGATTCACGGGCCGGCCCAATCACAAGGTCCGTGAAGTCATCGCTTGAGGCCTTCATTTTATCATGGCCTAGATCATTATCTGTTTAGTTTAGTTGCGGTTTTTCGCCTTTAATTGCACTGTTAAATTGCAATTAAAAATTATGCTTTGCAAAATCATCATTTTAACTATGATTTTAGGCTTTTAAATAGGAATTTGGGCTCTTTTGAATTCTATGTACGTACATACGTGTGTGTACTCTTTTTTTCTTTGTGAGTTTGTCTTCCAAGTTTAACGAGAAACAATAAAACTTTCAAGTGTTAAATCCATTTATAATATTAGTGTCTATTTTGAGTGCACTTTATATGTAACACATGAGTAGACAATGGTGAAGTTGTTTTTATTTGTGAATTGTTTAATAATTTATGGGTTAAATACTTTTGTCACTCGCATAAATTTTGATTTTAATTTCTAATTAAAGTATTATATTTTTACTCCTTTCCAGTTTGTTCTCCCATCAACATTGAAGGTCACGTCGAGCTTCACTAAATATCCACCCAAACACCTATGGTGGTTCATTACTTTAATCCGCTTCCCTAAGTGAGCTTTCTCCTCCATTATTTTGATGTTGGAATCGCCCTCGGCTCACCGTTCACATCTTCTAGTTGTCGGAGTGTAAAACGAGCCCACATCACCGCTACACTTATTATTCTAATATTATCTTTTGAATTTAGCCACTTAAAATCGAAGAAAAAATAAAACTCTACTGTATAAAAATTTGCGTTGCGATCAATTATTGCCTCTGAATTACCCCTTAGATCAAATGATCTAGCTCTATACACATTTGAAAATTGAAATCACATGGGTGAGTACTTAGTTTGTAGAGCAGGTGGCATAAAATATTATGTTTACATTGATATTCAATTCATGTAACTTCCTATTTTAGGATTCTTATCTCTAAAATATAAATTTCCTTTTTGGACAGAACACGTAGTGTACACCAATATTACATTACCTCCTCCAAATTGACTACGACACCTTATCCATTTAACCAACCCTCACTCAGATCTGCCTTCCATTTTCTCCCTATTTTTTATTCTCTATCCGCCACGTGGCATTTCTTCCGTAACTTTCTCTCCCTTGTCGGCTCGAAGCTCCAATTCGAAACCCACGTGTCACGCGGAAAGACAAAACAGCCACCAACCGCGACCCCCCACGTCAATCAACACGTGGTCCAATGGGAGTGAAGTTTTAGATGGAGGCTTCTCAGCCACGGATTCTCAGCACCGTCTCTTGGCCACAAGCTCCTCTGATCTTGTCTCTCTCTCTCTCTCTCTCTCTGCTATGACTCTACAAGTTGCTTCATATGAGTCGTAATTTTTAATATTCTATTACTATATAAGGCTCTACAGAAACCACATCCGCCTCTGTTTCGTTGTTCAAATCAACCGAAAAGAAACAAATCCATCAAGATTTGGTTACTTGTTCTTCAATCTGCGATTCGTTTAGCTGAGATTTGAACTGGGTCCGCTTCGTTTTCGGGATTAATCTGCTAAACCAGGTGTGTTTTCATCGTCAATTTGCTTGTTTGGATAATATATCGTTTTTTTGTTAATTTGAGCTATGAATTTGTGTTATTTTTTGTTCAATTTCCCTATCGATCAAGTTGTGGGTTTGTTTTGTCTGTCAACTTGCTTGATGTCTCTTTGTTATGAACGAAAAAACGTGTTTTTTAGTTTTGTTTACTCGAGCTCGGGTATGAGGTTTCTCTTAGTTTGGAATTCAATTTTGTGTTTTTGTTGTTGGGTTGAGCTGTGATTGGAATAGGCGTTTCTTCGTTTTCTGTATTATTCCATTTTAATTAGCGTTTACTTAGGTTTCTGCACTATTGCATCAAATTAAGACTGAAGTCGCGTGTCTTTTCAATATGCTTTTTTCTACTGTCGGTTTGATTGGAAAAATACGAATCTGGTTGGCATGAGCTGAGATTTGCATTGGTCTTCCTCATTTTCTGTATTAAACCGCCAGGAAGTGTGTTTTTTTGTTGGTCTGTTATGGAAAAATATGATTTTATTTGTTAGAATAAGCTGAGATCTAAATTGGGTTTTCTTCATTTTTTGTATTGGTCCATCAGAAAGTGTATTTCATGGTCATTTTGAGTGCTTTGTTTATGGTTTTCATTTTTTTTTTTTTTTTTTGACTTCAGCTGAGATTTGAATTTGGTTTTCTTCTTTTATGTGTTAGTTCAAGACATTGTGTTTTTAATTTTTGTTTGTTTTAACTGGGGTTTGAATGAGAAAAAATAAATTTCTAGTTTAAGCTGAGTTTAAACTTGTTTTGCAATCTGTGGCATTTCTGGAAAAATTGGATTGATCTTGTTATTGTGTGTTACGATTTCCTTGTTTAAGTGCATGATAGTGGTATTCACCCTGTTTTCTGTTTGAATAGGTGAGGGAATAAACGAGTTTATGGACAAATTTTTTTAAGAGCTTGTAATGATTAGCAAATTGGTTAGATCTTAAAATCAACTATGGAGCAAAATTTATAGTTCTCTTTGCTTAAGTTCCTGGTTCCTCTGTGGCCAAGTAATAATTTTCCCTTTGTTCTGTGTTATTTTTATTGTTTTGTGGCGAGAATATGGTGTCCTATTCGCTTCAGTAGAATCCCGTAATTTGAATCACTATTGATAATTTGGCTCTAATTGTAAGTTTGGTGTCTGCAATATGCCCTTTGGAAAAGAAAAAAGGAAAAGGAAACTGAAATTAGAAATATTTCAAACATTTTTTGTATCTTATGGGAAAATTGAACAATTAGCTTTAATTGTTCAAATGCCTATAGATGTAAACTTCAACATAACAACATCAACAACAGATTGTTCTTTCTTCATTTCTTATTTACTGGGAAATATATATGTTTCTAATTGTAATTTTCATCTGTCAAATTTTGGTCATTTCCAGATAGAACTATGGATTGGTACTTGGGGGATAGTATTGATGACCTTGTTGTTCCAAAAGATGGAGAGTTGCCGGATGGGCTCCCATCACCTGACAGCTGGTTCAAATGGGGGACGAGTGCGCCTGAAAGTATTGGATCTAGGAACAAGTGCTTTGTCATGGATTCAGATTTGCCTCGAGATGAACTCAACATCAATGGTAAAAGATCTAGCTGCTACGATGTTAAGATGGGAGCTTCGGTCAACAGCTTGGATCATTCCAGTGATTCAAGTGTAGGTGGAGAACTTTCCATCTCTCTTCAGCAATCTGCATTCTCACATGGTCAGCCAGATTACCAGCTTGATGACTTCCCTGGAATCGAACAAATGGATGACATTTTCTTGTACAAGCGTAACTTCTGGGATTAAGATACTTCATTTAATGCCTACAGAAAACCAAGTAGTTTCCAATATGCTTTATTCATTTTGTTGATTAATTGTCTTGAGATTGAATTGTCCCATTGTGTTTACAACGAGATTGAATTGTCCCATTGTGTTTACAACTTTACATACTGCATTGTGCATAAATCCAGTAATTTTGTTATCATTGAAAATGGCCTTGTTATGACTTATGTTAGAGAGACTAAACTATTGATGATTCTATACATTAAGTTATATCAGGGGCTTCCGTTTTCTATGATATATGTACCATGCTTTAAAAGACAATCTCCATGTGCAACACAATTCGGTATCTTTGGAATGTCGAATTGTGGCTTGGATTCGTAGTGTGTGTTGATTCCTCTTTGCAGTCCTGACCATCTAGTTTTCTGTTAATGCAGAAGCTCTTTACTTGACGATCTACCTGTAATCGAGAATTTTCACAAGTCAGTTTGCATTTCTCCTCGATCCCAGGGTGACACAAAGACATCCGAAAGTGTCTCGAGACATATGGATGATTCACAAAGTACTTCGAATGACATCAGTAGAAACGAAAGCTCAAAGTATGCCAGAACAGATGGCTTACACGTGTCAGTAGGTTGGGAGAACAAAAAAGTTGCTCCTTGTAGGTCAGGGCTAAAGGACCACCCTCTAGTAAAGGTGAGAATTTCCGTAATATGTAGTTACACATTTTATTATTATCAGTTTAGTTACACATTTTAATAGTTTTCCTGAAGTCCCTATATGTGAGCAGGATTTAGTTCAAACAGGTATTTCAATTTTTTTATTATATTGGATTGTGAAGGTATCCTGATTGTGAAGGTATATATGCTCTGAATTTGTTGTTTTTTTTTTGCTATCTTGGTTTATATATTTTCTTGTATAAGAAACTGGTTTTGAGCATTATTTTCCTAGGCCATGCTTCATGTGAAGGTAAAAGCAAAACATTTTTAATTTTGGGTTGAACATGTATTTTAAATTAACTTACATCTTTCATGCAATGATGTTAATCTAGACATTCGGAAAAGATTTGAATAAAGTGCATTAGTATACTATTCTAACCATATATGAGCAATTGCACTCATATGTGATCTCCAAGTGAATATTGCATGTCAATTTTTGGTGCTATATTGGAGCAATGCAAGAAAATCAGTTATGTATGCTACATATATAGTATACAAGTACACATGCTAATCATATCTCAAGTCGTTAATCATGTTCCTTAACTTTTGTTAGGTGCCACAGGTAGAACACTTCTCCCCTTGTGAGGAAAACAGCAAGAATGGGTATGCTGGTGAGGAAGCATCTCTAGAAGAGTCTGTACTCCAAGACTTTGAAATAGTGATGACTCAGGTAATATAACTAAGAGGTCGAAAACCTAGTGATTGCATTGCTATGCCTTTGACAAACAACCAAAATTGTTTAAAGTTTTTGTTCTTCAACATGATCAGTTGACTGAGAAGATGAGAATATGCTTTCGAGATGCCTTATACCGTCTTGCCAAGAACTCAGAACACCATACGGTACCAACCACCACTGACATCAAAGAACCCGTTCCATGGTCAGCTCATGATGAGACTATAAGGTACATTCATATTTGGTTTAGTTTGTTTGGCTGAAGTTTGCTATTATAAGATCAGTCTTGATAAATGATTGACGATTCAAGCTAAAAATATTGGTATGATTTAAATGGAAGCTCAGCCCAAATTGGCACTCTTCCAGTCACTTTCTGCATCATTTACTGCATTATAATTTGCCTGCTGGCTGTGGAACAAGTTGCCTGATTTTTTTTTTATCCCACACGGGAAGTGTGTGGATCTGAGATTGCCTGATATACATTCTAGTTGGAGTAACTTAACATGGTATCAGAGCTAGTAATGTACATCTAGTTAAATTACACACATAAGGGATCATAATTCATACGTTCATAACCCGGGCCACTGTCTTGTCACTTTCAAATCCAAATCCATCTCTTGTTCACATTTATTAACCTTTCTCGTTGCATCACCCTCCATTATATGACACTAGCTAGTACTTCTAGCTAGCAAATCTTTGGGACATTGTGGATGGGAGGAACCGAGGCAGTTCATTTATACTCAACGCGGTATCCTTATTAAGAAAAATTTAGGGGAAGCGTTCTACATTTCCTCTTGTATCCTTATTGACACTTGTTGTAAGAAGCTCAAGGATACTGATTGACTTATTGTAAGGATATTATTAGTAATTCATGTATAGTTAACTTTCTAACAAAGAAAGAAGATACTCAATTTGGTATAAAAATGTAAGAGAAACACGACTATCATTTTGGGTCGGAGAGACTATTTTATTATTTTATTTTGTTGCTTCTTGCTGATGGGATATTTTTGTATTCAGGCCAGAAGGAATGAAACCCATCGAATCAGTGACCAACACCATTGACCGGGCAATTGCAAATCTCATGTTCAGTGAAATGGAGTGTAATGTACATAACATTGTGGTTGGAGTGCCAGCAAATTTCAAGCAAGAAGTCGACGAGGTATCGGGACGTCACAACTACATGTCGAGTCCTCCCGAGAAAACATTTTCTGGGGATGCACAGCTTCAAATCTGTGGTCACAGAGCAATACGGAACATGGCGTAAGCCATTAGTTCTGCAGTTTGTATCCATGAAAAAACTCAGTTGGAAGCATTGTATTGTAGTGATGAGTTAATTACTCACAACTCACAAGCCATGTTGTATATATGATCTTCCAAATAAATCTGTATGTTGTTTTAGTATTTTAAGGTTTAAGGATTTGCTGCGTTGGTTCAGCTCAGTTTTGACCGGTTCTTAAATGAATGAGTTATGTGTACAGTTAAATGAGGAATGGGGATGAGGAATAATATAGTCCCCATGCGGGGAATGGGGATGGGGACGGGTATCAATGAATCCCCATGGGGAAAATCCGATACCCACACAACTTTACATATTTATATAATCAATATTTTGATAATTGTATTTAAGTTTTTATTTGGAGTATCTATGGAGTTTAATTAGAATTTTAGTTCATAAAATTTGTAAATTGAAATTGGTGTGTTGTGTTTGTAAAACTTGTTAAGTTTCATTTATTCGTTGTGTGTGATGCATAATATGTTTTACTATATATATTACGTTTATGGGATACTAATGATTATTAAGTTACTATCTCAATTCTATATATATTTGTGTGATTATAGTTTCAATTTGTAGTTTATGTGTTGTAAATTTAAAATTTTCATATATGTTGCAAGAGCAACACATGCTTAAATTTTAACAAGAACGCGAATTTAGGTTATTAAGTGAAAGTCTTAACATTTTAAAAAGCTTACATTTGTATAATGTATTGTTCGTGGGAATTTATTTCCCCAGTGGGTAAAACCCGATGGGATGGGTACGAGGATGGGGATAAATATCATTCCCCATGTAGGTATGGGGACGGGGACGGGGACGGAGAGAATTCTTTTATGCGGGGATAGGGATGGTATTTGCACTCCTGCCCCGCGACCATTCCTAATCACAAAATGTCAACAACTGTAAGTTGTCAAATCGGTGGGAAGATGGCCTAAGCGTCGATGCCATAAATTAACAAAATCTTGATGTTGTGTCACTAGCGCAAATTTTTGAAGGAATGGAATTTACAAGGCATTTGAGTGAAATAGAACTAGATGATTGTTTGTGCAGGCAAAATCAAGCAATCTCAATTTGCAATAATGCTGCGCATTTCAGAGGTAAAACGTTACGAATCCATAGTTTGTAATCTCGGGGAGGGCTCAGTCAGCTATCAACAAGAAATTCTAATATGATTGAAAGGTGAACTTAACTTTTCTTTACAACGTGCATTGACGTCTGGCAAATGTCAAATAACCGGTGTGACCTTTGGCGTCAGCTGCTGGCCTAGCCATCACCATTGGACAACTTGGATCGTCCTGGACGTTGCTCCCTTCGTTTGTTCTCTGCCTCCTTTTGCATGGAAGAGAGCCAACACTTCCTCCTCCCTCACCCTGGGAATGATGATCCATTTTCCCTTCCCGAACTTCATATGATCGTAGAAGAATCTCAAACGTCCTTATATCTATACAAACACAATAAATAAATATTCATCATATATTAAATTACCAACTAGAAAATTGCATGAGATAGGGAAAACTCCATACAAAGACCGAAACTGGACAACAAAACTTGTGTTCAGAATCTAAATACTCAAGCTTAAGTGCAGGAAAGATTACCGGTAAAGTTTGACCTAAGAGTTTCACAAGAGCGTTGTACTTGCTCAATACACGGTGAGAAAGAGCACAATATGGCATCTTGTTTCAGCATTTTTGCAGCTGAAGGAATGGCCAGCCAGGGTTGAGGTAGATCCAGAAATACAGAATCAGCCATCCCAGAAAGCTCATCTGGAAATCCATCGCCCTGAATATCTCTAACTCTTACAGTTACTAAGTTGCTTAATCCATTCCTCTCAAAATCCTCCCTACAGGAAAAAACAAAACGTAGTCAACTCACATTCAGGAGCATATATTACACTACTAATGTTTATCGGAAAGGTAAGAGCTGAGTTCTCTCGTATTAAAGCAAAACCTTAAAAAAATTAGCATCCTCTCATAATCCTGAGCAAACTTTATACCATGTATTCAAGGTTTAAACTATATCTTGAAATCCAACGATGAGGATTCTCGATTCAAGTTCAATGTATCACTTTTTGAAAAATAACAAAAAAGGACTGAAGTCAAACAAAAACTAACACCACAACAGAAAATGAGTCAACCAATAAAATTAGAGAAAAAAAGAAGTTTACATTGCAAAACAAGCTCAGTATTTTACCTAGCCGAAGCAGCTCTTTGTTCATGGAAATCAAATGTATGGACATGACCTGTGGGAGCTATAGACCTTGCTAGCGATGTAGTTAAGGAGCCGCTTCCAGTCCCGGACTCAAGAACAATACAACCAGGAACAATTTCCAAGTACATAATCACCAAGCTGATATCAGCAATGTAGAGAATTTGAGTTCTGTGGCTAAGAACTAGGGTCCATAGTTCAGGAGTTGGAGCTAACAAGTAGATGAACCCGCCTTTATTGCTAAACACCTTGGACCCAAAAGGTTTGCCAATCCAATCAGAATGCTTAAATACACCAAAACGGTTTTGGAGTAATGAGCCGTCACAGACATTAACGGCCTTCATGTTATCATGCCTTTCATAAACAATTACCAAATCTCCATCACTAATGCAACGGTTAAAAGACAGCTTCTTGGAAAGATCCAGAGGCAACATTCTTGAATTTTTCAATCTGTGGGTACTTAACTTATAAAGGCAATTATCTGCCAGTGATGATAACACATAGCATGTAAGTGAAACAAATTATAACAGATTATTAACAGAAGAGAAAACTAAATTACATACTCCCTCTGTCCCAAAGTGAGTGTTCTGATTGTTTCGCAATTTTGTCTAAAAATGAGGTCATCTTTCATTTTTAGGACACAAGTTATGACATGAATTACCAATAACATTCCCTTAGTAAGTTATGAGTGCCCGGAATCACAATCATGATTTATTGGCTGATACTCTCACCCAAGACACAAAATGAATGGAACTGGGCGGGTGCTCCACGGGACCGCGCCCACACATTCATTGGGCGGGTATGAGTATTAATTGATGAAGTGACGTCAAATCATTGGTATGGAATTATCTGCCGAGATTCTTTGTTCTTATAAGCTATTTAGTATCTCTTCGATTTGTTATAATACATGCTCATGGGAATACAAGACTAATTGCATAATACTTAACTAGTTTCTCCTTATTTCTTAAAAAAAAAAAAATTAAATAAGAAAAACGGGAGTAACATGAACACACAACATTCAGAACATCATTATTCCAATAATTCATTTACATTATTCGTTCATCATAAATTTGAAGCTAACCACACGTTAATAAAATGGCAAGAAAATTTAGTTTAAAGACGAACAATTCTGGTAATAAAATTCAATATAAACAAAAACTTCTAGCAGCTACTAGAAAGTATAAACAATGCATTTTGCTGCAATTGAAAACAGAGAAAGAGGAACAGTTACCTGAATAATTGTTTGAATTGCGCCGGCGCAGGTGAAGATGTAACCAACCGGCGGCAGCTCAATATATATATATATGTGTGTGTGTACGGAATCGGATCTTGAATAACTGTGGGAAGGATCGTAGTAAGGTAACCAGCAAATCAGTTCTTTCCTCATCGGGTAGGGTTTTCTTATGGGCCGGGTCATGGACTAGCCGTGAACGATGCCTACCCAAATTTTCATTTTTTTTTACTTGTCGCCTTTCGCACTCGACAATATTTATTTTTGTTTTTGTTTTTGCAATTTTATATTAACTTGTAGAATGTAAGAGTACACTTACGGTCAGTTACATTTTACATAAAATGCTATTGTTCTGTCACGTGTCAATCACATGATTAATTTTTTAAATCCTAAAAATGTTATTCACTTACTTTTCTTCTTCAACTTAATTGGCTTAGTCTAAGCTAATCCAATAAGATCTTGTCACCACATTAAAATACATAGTTACATACCCTAGTGAATTTGTGGGAGCGGAGCGACCCGTTAGATTCAAACATTTTAAATGAGGTGTCATAATCTCATTGGTGACTTAGCATAAGCCAAATAATTTTTGACTGAAGATCCTCAGTGCTTGTTTGTTTTCTCTACTTGAAAACCTTGGAAAACTTTAAGGAGTTTAAAGGAGCTGTGAAAACTTTAAGCAGCTGTAAGGAAGTGCTCCAAAAAGTCAGTTATGTTTGGTAAACGTTTAACTGTAAGGAGCTGTAAGGAGGGTAAATTGTAAAAGTTTGTTTGGTAAAAAATAACTTTAAGGAGGTA
>JAYMTA010004547.1:0-12517 GCA_036897625.1 Pelargonium cotyledonis
TTGCGAATTTGGGTCATTCTTGTCAAACAATGGAGAAAAAGGAACGTATAGAAGCTGGATCTGTGAAAGCTTCTTATCTCTTGTTTTGTAATTTCAAAATGACAGATCTTGGGCTGTGGTTTAAAATTCTATTTTTTATTCATGTTTAAGAGCTCAATGGATTTGGGCCAAATTCAAATTCTTAAGTTACCCAAATATTGGATTTGGCCCAAATTCAACATTTCAAATAAAATGTTGGTTTTCAAACACATTATAATGTTATTATATTTCAGCCAGAGGCCCGAACTAAATGTGATGAACCTTGTCTTTTGTGTTAACTTTAATGTTACAAAACAACAATGTATTTTGGTTTGCTTGGGTATTCCCTAAATTGGTTGTCCCCTTAGTATCACTTAAAGTGAGATTCCATTTAATTTAGAGGGTGAAAAGGAGCTTTAAATGTAAGGAAGCTTTTTTATTTTTGTATTTATTTATAAACTAACTACTTTCAGGATGCAAGAGATGAGCTTATACATTATTTATCTTGATAATTTATAGGAAAAAAAATCATAATAATTTTCCTACTGTATTTTATGAAAATACACAAGATTGCAAAATTTTGAAGTTGAAATTGTAAAATGAAAAAGTGAAAAGAAATGAGAACTGAGAATCACATTTCAAACTCTTGTAGATGTGAGCATTAGAATAATATCTGAGAGAGAATAAATGAGTTATATTCAAATTTCAGACCAACAATCTGCCGTTTCAAAAAGTTTGAAAATCATTTCCACCATTAATCCATTCAAATACTATCTAAGTGTGTTTTGCACACATCATTTGACCACAGTAAAATACTAGTAAATATTCACTCCGTCCGAAAATGAGTGTTTTGTTTCTATTTTTTGCAAAAATTAAGAATTACAAGATAATTTAGTGTGTTTTTAATATAACCCCCACTTTCTCCACCTACACCCCATGTGCACCCCATGTGCAGATTTGTCCATGTACATAAGTGATAAAAGTAATATAGAAAGAACACTAATATAATAGCATAAAAATATAAACAAGACACTCATTTTGGGACAAAAAATTTAGACAAACAAGACACTCATTTTGGGACGGAGGGAGTAAATATTTTTGTCTTCACATGTCACATGATATCACACAATAGGCTAACAAATTAAAATAATAATAACAATCATTAAGGTCCAAGACCCTCTTTATAGGGACCCATACCTCTTAAGGGTCCCCATACAACTATGGTCTCAATGTTTTTAAAGTTTCTTTTGTGGTCTCAATGCATTTTGGACTACCATTGTAGATGCTCTTAATCACCTGGGTATTATTAGTCTAAGCTTAAGAGTCACCAACATGTTTTCACATTTGAAGGCAAGAGGATCATATTTTGGCATTTTAGATTTTAAATAATTTGAAAGACGAAGGCTGTTCAACTTATTAGGCAATGATCTAGAATTTTTGTGAACAAAGAGAAACATACCGAAATTTTTGAAAATAAAATTGTTCTCTTATATTTAAATTGAAAATTCATTTCTACGCATGAGACCCGACTTTCAATAGCAATACAAGAAAAATATGTTTTCACGAATTAGATTTCTTACTTGGTTGCTTGTGGTTGTTGTTTGGGAAGGGTTCTCGAAAGCTCATCCTAAAATCGACTATGAGAGTATTTTTAAAAATACGGAATGATAATCGGTGACACACTCAAAAGTATTACCAAAGATCATGTGCAAATACTCTTGAGAGTGTTTCATGGAGTTACATGGTAGAAACTCTCAGGAGTACTTCTAGAGACCATATGAAAATACTCTTAAAAGTACTATCAGAAGTTTGTTTGTGGCGTCCATGCATAATGCCTTAGCGGGCATTAAGCTTGTGGAAAGTGCATGAGAGCTTTCTAAAAAAACTTATTGGAAGCATTGTGGAGGTTCTATGGGAGGGTGGTCGATCATGGGGATTATGCGAATTTCAGACTTGTGTCTATATAATCTTCCACGCGGTTTTCATATATGCATCGATTGTTATTAAACAAATTAACCTATGATTGTTTGTGCATGCATCATCAATTGAAGCTTCATGTAGCGGCAAAAAATTAAGTTGAGAGGCTGTTGTCAGATATCGATGACACGAGCTTTTGATTGATGGTTAAGAAAGAAAACGTAAGCTATAATCATAAATAAGATGTGGGATCCGATTTGATTCAGGAAGAGAAGGCCAAATTTGGAATTTAATGCATGCAATATCAATCACTCACTCACTCAACAACTTGGTTTTTTCTCTTTTGCTTAGCTGTTAAGGGATTGGAAATTGGAGTACCATCCATAGCTCACACTCCTCGCTCACCTTACTAAACAAGGACCCATGCCCTTGCCTTGCATGACCCCTCCAACTCCAAGGGTGTCAAAATTACAATCCTATCCCTCCTCAATGTGCTTGCAATTAGGTTACAACACATGATGAGGGTAGGGGCAAAAATGTGAGAGAGCATTAATGGTTCAACTGATGAAACCAAGCTCATTAATATTTGGATGCAATAAAGACAGACATTCGAGGGGACCTCTCGTGCCCGTCACGTGCCACCTTTCCTAAGACGAGTGGCATCTGCCAATCATACTGCCACGTGTCTGCTGATGTAGACTTTGTGCCACGTGATGATGTGGATTTACATTCACTTTGTGGGACCAGAGCCAGACCATACCTTAATCCCAATTCGAAGCCTAAAAGTCCTGTTTGTTAGGCAATTGAAAATTTGACATGCAAGCCTTGTTTAACTAACCTACTCTCTCTTATTAGCACAATCTTCGTTAGGTGCACCACAAATCAATGGTGGGACCAATTCTCAAGTAAAACAAAGTGACTTAGTTAGCGTATCCATTTGAATAATTAATACTATTATAGCATCACACATATATTGTTTCGATTATAAATAAATATAGAACAAGATAATTGAGTTTATATTATCGTGTATGCTACAAAATACAACATGCAAGAGCATGAGCATGTACCAACATTGAAATATCACTATTTATTGTATATATATTTAAGGAGTTCTAAGCTTGAATTTGAGATGAATACTCAAAGTTTTAAGTCACAAATAACTATTCTCGATCAAAATCACTAAACCAACAAATGTTTACTTTTTTTAATATGAGACTTTTGAAATTTTTTAATCCTTAAACTTGTCTAGTAGAACTGGACTTTTAATCTAATATATATCCGATGTTCATAAAACATAAATGGATCGCTGCAAAAGACGTTTAACTGATCCGTTATTACTAAATGAGTAATAAAATATAATTAAGACAACTACTATAGAGACTGATCATTAGTTGCCATTTGAGAATCATGATTCTATGTGGTCAATTGAGTTAGGTGATGTTAGTTTTCTCTTGTCAAAAGTGACATATATGCTACACAACTTAGTCCAAATAGTATTTATATATTCAATTTCAAATGTTGTCCTATACTTAGAATCTACAAAGAAATTGATTTGTTGCTAAAGATCAAATGATTTGTGAGTTGAGATCATAGGAGCCATGGAAATTGTGAGCATCTTTTGACTTTGATAATGTATTTTAAAAATTAATGTTGTCAATGTGACACATGAAAAGAGTGGATCTTCCGCAGCAGAGGGAGAGATATATAGATCCCATCGCACACCCCGCCAAAAGCTAGTGTGAAACATCACTCAATAATGGAAATTAGGGCACCAATTTTAGAACCCTATGATGGGTTAGGTTGGCCTCATTTTGCATATTCTCGTATTTGTATCTATATTAGTTAAATTAATATATACAATAATTAGGTGTGCTAGGGTTTTCTAGACTTTTGTGGTTGTGCTAATATTTTTTAAGAAAAATTAAAAGCAAAAATCATAAGTTTGTTGGAGCTAGTGATTTGTACATAAAATTTAAATCCACTCAATAGCTGGTTTGATTCGATTTGATCAAGTTCGAGATCAAATTTATAGTACAAAAGGAGAAATGAAATCATATTGCATCGGACAAATTCGTCCATATCAACATAATTTATACTAAAATTTGAAATGTGATCCAATTGTTTTATATGATTTGATCTATCATAAACTATTTTAGATGGGATTCAAATACACTTTTACTCATATGAATCCAAAAAAAATCTTATGTAAAATTTGCATCGTCACCTCTAACTTTTGTAGAGTTTGAAAAACCATGAAGAAGTAAAGAAATAATTAAAAAATGAAACAATAATTTAGGTTTGGTTCCGCTTATTACCTGTGCTCTTCTCACTAACTCAGTCCGTTAAACGAGCCACAACCCATTAGTTGAAAACACATGCATTTATTTTTTTTTTCATTTTCTTTCCTTGCCTCTTTGTTGTTTTGACATATAAAGGTTTCATCTCAAACCAATGCAAACTTTGGATCCTTTGTTATCTAGTAGGTGTCTTTAAGTAGTTAGCATATCATGAGATAGAGTCCATATTTTAATATTAGTACCCATAATCATAAGCTATAAAAATAACAGAGTCAATTATTTGGCACCTAAAGTACTGATCCAATTATAATATTTTTGTTTGTTGAAAGAAATCGAACGTCACCAAACAGGGATTGAGTTTCTGAAACTCCTTCATGAGACCAAAACAAAACTCTGAACTTGAACAACAAACCCATGATCGATCGTATACTTTGTATTGTGTCCATCTCAGCAATCACAAGTGCAAAACAAAAGGTTGTCGAAAATGGGAGGCAATGTCGTTTTCTATGTGCACAAAAAAGAGTGAACAGAGGTTCATGCGTTGTGCGCACAAAGTGGTACATACACTCTTTTTATTGCGTTTCGCAAACACTGCACGAATGGGTTGCTCGTGTTGTGGCAGACACAGCATCAATATACTCTAATTTTAAGTCACCACCGAGTCGACTCAGCTGATAAAGTCTACACCTCACCAACCCATTTTGTGCATTTTAGTGGATCCTCCCTTTTTTTCTCCACAATTATGTTTATTCAATACACATGTTATGTATCTGCCTTTTCTTGTTTTGGACTTGGAACTCTAAAGTTGGGCACCACTACCTCCAACTCTTATGTCTTTTGTTTACCTCTTTTCTCCAACTTGCGCGTAGATTCTTCCCGAGCATGGTTAGTTGTGTTTCGCATTGTAAACGTGGGTCAACTGATACGAGATTGTTCCAGTTTCACTGTGTGTGACTTTAGTAAGCTTAAAACAGTGTTAGTCTGGGTGTCCTGATTTAAAAATGTTGATTCGATGCTTACATGGGCCCTCTCAACTTGGAAATAAGAGGGAATCAATTGTAATGTAAGCGGCCTTGGCCCAAACTTATCGAAATTTGAACTGAGGAATAGACCCATAAATAAATTTAGAAAGTTGGGTTTAGTTATGGACCTTTTTTGGGCCTGCATGAAAAGTTGGATCCACTTGAAACTAGGTACACAGACTTATGTGTGGAGTTTTTGAGCCTGTAGAGAGGGCCTCATTTCGACTGCAAAAATGTTACTTTTGAAGTTGATGTTGGCACATATTGATCTTTTTATCATTAGAGGTTTACTTGTATAAAATTATCTGAATTAGTAAAATATTTTTTATTTATTAGTTGAACTACTCGATATGAGTACCTCTTATTAGAATCTGAGACTTTAAAAAAAATTCAAAAAACTTAAACCGCCTGAACCAATCCGTTTTAGTGAATCAGTGAAACATTAGTAGTAGAAATACTCAATCCGTCTCAAAATGAGTGTCTTGTTTGTCTAATTTTTTTGTCCCAAAATGAGTGTATTGTTTCAATTTTTATGTTATTATATTAGTATTCTTCCCATATTACCCTTATCACTTATGCACATAGAGAAAGTGAGGGTTATATTGGAAACACACTAAATTATCTTGTACTCCCTCAGTCCCAAAATGAGTGTTTTGTTTCCATTTTTTGCAAAAATTAAGAATTACAAGATAATTTAGTGTATTTCCAATATAACTATCACTTTTCCCATGTGCACCCATGTGAAGATTTGCCCATGTCCATAAGTGATAAGGGTAATATGAAAAGAACACTAATATAATACTCTCTTCGTCCCAAAATAAGTGTCTTATTTCTATTTTTATGCTATTATATTAGTGTTCTTCCTATATTACTCTTATCACTTATGTAACTAGAGGAAAGTTAAGAGAAACATGTAACTTGATTTGGCTGCGGCCTTTCGAATTTAAGATCATACTGACTCACATCACATGTAATTTGGGTCTAACATGGATCTCATTGTGGCTGCAAATGCGAGATCAATCACATATTATATTACAACAATTAATAATAAGACTGCCCAAATTTATTTGCTTTAAATGGATTGTCGTCTCATAGTATATATCATGCCATGTCGTTTTAACCATTCTCTTCTTATCTATGATTATAAATCAATCAACAAAAAAATGTAATTATTTCAAATTAATAATATTTTCTTATCTAGTCCATTCAATTTAATTCAAGACTCATGTTGGTTTAGGATTCTTTCGAATTAAGTAACTTACTAATGCATATGCGCTTAGTACATATGTTGTGCATGTGATTTTTGGACAAATCTGAACTATTGATTCTACTTGAAATTTGAAACAAGATAGAAAATTCATTTGTTGAACCAATTTGTAGGTGGGTACAGCTACAACTTAAGGTTACTTGCTTTAATAAAGATAGAGAGAAAAAACAATCTTTAGAAGGTGATAAAGAGAAGAAAAAACATATATGTCATATATTGAAGAAGTAGATTTCAAATATGGTATTGTAGAAAGAAGATTGACATTGTATGAAACTCGGATTTACGGTTGTTAATCATAAAAACAGATAAGTAAATGTATTTGACAAAAAAATATACATATGTGATTTGGTTTATAAGTATTCTTTCGTTATTCTCTTCTTAAAATAATTTGTTCAAAATTGCTTAACAATACACGATGCAAATATGTTTTTGACGACATCCCTTTTTTGTTTAATACATTTTTTTGTATATCTGCAATCAAGCTTGTAAAGCGGACTTACATAGAACATACCCATAGATTAGCTTTTTTTTTTTTGGTAAAACTCGTGTATCCAAGTAATGGTTTGACCGGTCTTTTTGTACATTGTTTACTTGATAAAGCTTCATATTGCTAAAAAAATGAAAATGAGTAAATATGCAGCTGCAACCATAAATCTTAGTATCTCTTTACACAAATCAATGGTCTTCTAAAAACACTTTGATTGTGTCCAAGGCAAAATAAATAAAGTTCAACCTCTTATTGCATAGGGTCAATTCTTTTGTTCTTTTACTGCATATTTCATATTTTCACTTTAGTGTTTAATGCTTTGTTCTTTTACCACATATTTCATATTTTCACTTTAGTGTCAACTCTTAAACCACTACGTTCGACTCAAATAAGAACAACAAATATGTCTATTGTGCAATAAATATAAATTGATTGATTCATATATAATCGTTCGAGATATGTCTTTTATTGATTTTTTTTTCTCTTTGAACATAACTCACGTTCCGTTTTTATTACAAGATCAATTCGTTAACAATACGGTCGACCCACCATCACTCGTGGTCATCTCTCTATCACAATATTGACATTTCTATACATAGCTCAACATGTCGTCACATTTTCTAACTAAAGGCTTTCTCAAACTTCTCTATAACACTATGTTATTTTATTTATTTGTATATTTATCATTCCTTAAATACGATGTGGAAAGAAATCTACTTTGTTAATGGAGTAGGAAATAATAATATGAGTTTTAAAAAAAATTTAAGAATAGAATTGAGCGTCATGTGGTGCAAAATGAACATTTAATAAAATTAATCAAGGCGATTAAACTAGTTTGCTGATTTTAGTTAATCTTCAATAACGAAGAAGACGGTGTATAATTACAAATTAGCAATTTATAATGATCTTGACGTTGAGCTACTAACAATAATGGAATTGATAGAAACGAGCTAGCTAGAGCTAATATTTCATTTTCTTTGTTTTTAAATATTGGTGGAAATGATAGCTCATGATCAAGCCATTTATATATACTATAAAATCTGGATAAAAAATGAGGTTTATAATGCGTGTTAGAGTGCCACCTCATCAATTTTACAGTTTTGATACAAAATTTTGTTTAATTATAAACTACCCCAACTTAATACGATAAAGGTAAGGAAAAAAGAAAGGAAAAGAAAACTCAAAAATTGGAATACAATTAGGTAATGTTTTTTTTAAAACAACAATACAATTAGGTAACTGATTATAACTATATTTTAATTGAAAAAATTAGGTAATTGATTACAAATATATTTTTATTGAAATAATTAGGCAATTAAGTTTAAGAAACCCTAAAAAAATGAGGTAAGTAGCAATAAAAACCTAAAATATGAGAATTATAAATAGAGGATTATGCGTATGACGTATTCACCCAATTCATTGTCTGCAACTAATCGTTAGGTATGATAATTTTTCTTTTAATATTGGTGTTGTTGGTTTGATTAATATTTCAATTCATAATTTTGGGTTTTGTCATATTGTAAATTATATTTATTAAGATCGAATTTTCTTTCTTGATATTTTTATTTATCAACAGAACAAAGAACTTTTATTTGTAGATATTTAACTATAATTGTTACTGCATTTGATTAATGAGTAACTGTTTATATCTGTGTGTTTGTGTATATATAAGTGCACATGCAATTGTAATATTATCGCGTATAATTTATATGTAATTGTTTAAATGCTATTTGATTGTTATAATGTTTTAATTATATTGTTTTATAAACTGTATTTTCAAGTTTGGTGCAAAGCACGGGGTAAAAACTAGTATCAAATGAATTTGTGACTTGAGCTTATTTTTTTCTTAAAATGATATCTATTTTTTTCTTTCTAAAATAAAATATAAAATATTGTAGAGTGATGCATAAGCCATGGGGACTAGTCGTGTCTAGCTCTCCTAATTAGACGAATATGATTAACCAAAGTTTCAATTGGTCAAAGTCTTAGCAGCTTTGACTTGTGTGCTCTACCTCCATATGCACAAACTTGAAATTGGCTATTTTCCTTAAAACACGGGATATCATATTCAAAATAATAATATTTTTCACTTTTTAAAACGATTGTCACCTTAAATTTAATCCTATACTATCGATAAGGAAGATCAAACTGGAGATCTTAGAGAGAATTTAAAGTGTGATACATTTAAAATTTTTTTTGTAAATTATATGACACATTGCAATTGAAATGCCACATTACCAATAACACTCATTTACAAATTCCTTTAATGAAAAACTAATATGGTGAATATTAATTTGTGATATTGACATGATTAGTTCTAATATTGTTGTTGCTCTTGAAAACCCACGTAGTGGTTAAGCTAAAAAGCTAAAAAAACAAAAACAAAAATAGGAGTATTTAATTTTAAGTAGAATCTAATTAGAATGATTTGGGACTGTGGGAGTTTAGAAAAGACCCTCTAAAAATTCCTAACCTCTCAACTGCCAAATTAGCAAATATTAGCAATGAAAAATTTATTGTTTATTTTTAAAATAGTTGCTTTCAAGTTAACTGTTACTTGAGAATTGAAACATGACATATTGGGGAGTTGTTGATGTTGATATATATCTACTCATTTTGACATTTTAACACTTATAATTAAAAGATCCTCAGCAAATGTTCCATTTCCATTTAATAGTGAATCTATTTCTCTATCTTGCATAGATAGGCATATACACAATTTTGGGGATAAAACAAGCAGAAATTGATGTTTAGGAGATAAATATGACTAAACAAATTATATAAAGTATTTTGCGAGGTGGAGCAATGCCATGGACATTTAATTTAAGAGTATATATGGAAGTTGGGTTAGTAGAAAATGAGTTAAAGAGTTTTATTTTGAGCAAACAATAAGAAATTTTAGTATAAATCTATAAGAAAGTATAAATTTATTTGATTGTAGTTAGGTCGTTTGTATTTATTTGTTAGTCCTCAAAGTTGGAACAACCTAAGGAACCACGTCAAAGCTTTGGGTTGGGTTAAGCGTCTCATTAATGGTGCACAACGGTGTTGAACCGTGTGTTTAATCTTCCTTATCACCTGGAGACTTTTGGAGACTCTTTTGAAAACATCTTCAACTCACGACGAAATCACAAAAGAAACAAATCATGTACGATAGATCTATTAAAGGGGGTTACAGTCTTATAGACAGAACAAGTAAGTGAGAATCATCCTTATTATACTCTCCACACCCAAGCGTGCTCTCAAGGCGAGAATGAGACTGCATCGGGAGTGATGGTCCTTAAGTATCACACCTCTCCAACACACCATTAGACATGTCCTCTAGTTAGATATAAGGTATCCCAAGACAGACATTGTTCCATAGCAAAGTTATGCATTTCATTATATCATTTTTTTTCGGACCATTTATATGACATCTCCTCTCTACTACGCGCTGGAAAAATCCATTTCTTTTCCCTCTCTGATTTCTTTTTTACATCCATTTATTTAATGTAAGTATACTCCGATGATAATAATGTACCCTCATCTTATTGTATATCCGATCATTTTGTTTTGTTTAATTTGATTTAACGATCTGAAATACACAGATTTGTGCAACAACTATCAATTTTAGAATTAGATTTGTGCGCTTCTTTTATATAGCCTACTTAACTAATACGAGTATATTTAATGGTCCCTCACCATTAAATTCTATCTTGCCTACTTGTCGTTACAAATAATAATAACAAAAACTTGCCTACTTGCATTCTTGATCATTAACTAATAAATTATTTTTTTTGTATAATAAAAAAACTAATAAACTATTTTTGAATTAAAAAAGTTGTTTACAATGTGAGCTTAAGTTAAAGGTTATTTAATTTCTACCCGGCTCGAATGGGGATTAGTCTTAGTGTAGTAAAACGGCTTAAAGGTGCCAATCGCGAGTGTGCGGACCCGCTCAAAAACTTTATGGTTTAGACAAAAAAAAAAGGTTATTTAATTTAAAGCCGTGGGTGGTAATGACCATGAACATAGAAAGTATGCAAATTAAGCTTAATATGGGTAATTGGCTTGGGCTCACACAGTCTAACCAACCCAATGACTATAAATGATAAGTTATTTTTAAAAAAAATTAAATATTAAAATTTGTTAGACTAATAATTTACATACACTTTATTTCAAAAATAATAATTTATATACGCTTATTGTCTCGATTTTCAAAATGTACCAAATCTTCTTCTCCTCTTGAGATACTAATTTTGTTAGTCAAGCCTGCGAATGTATGGATGCAAAACATCCCGCGGTATTCATAAGTTTTAAATTTGATATTCACATTTCATCTGTAGTCTAGATTATAAGTCATTTATAAAAAGTTAATTTTCTTATGTGTGTGAGAAAAAAATATATAGATGCACAAACACTATAAAAAAAAAAAAGAAAAAAAAAGGTGTCATTAGTATAGTATGTTAGTGACTAAGCTCATTTTGTCTCTGACTAGCAACATATCATCCGTTATTTTCAACAGATATAATTATCTCTTATTATAGTGAAACGTTATTACACACAAAGAAACTTATAGAAAAAACCGTAAGTACTGCAAAGTAGTTTGTATATTATTTTAATTTTGTTTTACACTTATTTATTCTCCTATATATAGGCATGCACAAGCAGTATGCAATCTATAGCACACAACTCTACAACACTCCCATCCTTTTCCTTCTCCTTCTCTAGTCGTCCCAAACCCCAACCTCCATTTTCCGGATAGTCATATATATCCAATGGGTACACTTCCTCAATTCGAGCCGATATCGAAATGTTCCAAAGAGGGAAGATCCGACCAAACCGTGGCCTCGGACCTCGACGGAACCCTCCTCGTCTCCTCCATCCCCTTCCCTTACTACATGCTCGTCGCCATGGAAGCCGGTAGCCTCCTGCGCGGCCTCCTCCTCCTTGCGTCGGCTCCCTTCATCTACTTCACCTACATGTGCATTTCCGAGGCTGTTGCTATCAACACGTTCGTGTTCATTACCTTCGCGGGGCTCAAAATGAGGGACGTTGAGCTCGTTTCGAGGTCCGTTTTGCCCAAATTCTATGCGGAGGACGTGCACCCGGAGACTTGGGAGGTGTTCAATTCGTTCGGGAGGAGGTATATAGTGACGGCCAATCCTAGGGTCATGGTGGAACATTTTGCTAAGCATTTTCTTGGAGCCGACAAGGTCATCGGGACCGAGTTAGAGGTCGCCAAATCCGGCAGGACCACCGGTTTTGTGAAGAAACCGGGCGTGCTCGTCCGTGGGCACAAGAGAGACGCGGTTGTCAAGGAATTTGGTGCCAACTTGCCGGATTTGGGTCTCGGAGATAGAGAGACCGATCATGACTTTATGTCCGTGTGCAAGGTTAGAATATAATTCATTTGCATATAGAGTTCGAATTTTCAGTCGTACTATAATAACGGCTACGTAATTTAGTCAGTAAAAAATAGAATGGATATGAGTGTGCGTTATGTGTGTCATGTGACAAATATAAGTGT
>JAYMTA010004548.1:0-12516 GCA_036897625.1 Pelargonium cotyledonis
CCCAAGCCCCAGCCACACACAATGGCGCCCACGATGGAGCTCCGTTGTCGCTCTCTCTCGCCGCTGCACAACGGCGGCCACAGCTCGACCACGGACGATGGAGCTCCGGCGACAGGATCGACGTGGTGGTGGAGCGCCGTTGAGCAGCAAACCCTTTTTTTTGAAATCCAGATCTAGTATCTGCTTTGGTTTTATGTAAAAATTTGGTTGGAGTTTAAGCAAATTTGGGTGTAATTTTCAAATCTGGTTTGGTAATGATGAAATTTAGCGATTTTTGTTCAATGGAGAATAATTCACGGTTTGTTTAGTTTGATACTAGATTTGATTAATTTTTGTTCTTAAATTTGATCACAAATTTGTATGTAATTTTTGTTAAATGTTGAATTGATTTAAATTGTTGTATATAAATTCATTGAAATTTTAGTTTTAAAGGTTTTCATTTTTGTCGGAAAAGTCATGAGTGTTTCGAAATTTGCAAAATTGTCAGCGAAAAACACATGAACTTGCCAGAATCTGCAAAGTTGTCGCCAAAAAACTCATGAACTTGCCGAACTATTCAAGTGTTGTTCGTTGTTCTTAAATTTGATTAAATATGTGATGATGACATTTTGGAAATTTTAAGAAAAATTGAAAATCACATGCTAAGCATGTGATGAGAGAGGTTAATTTTTCATCCAAAAATTAACGAATTTTGTTAAATGCAAAGTTAATAAGAGATAAGTGTTTTAAGTTAATAATTGATTGAGACTATCCATAATTTACCCTAAATGTAATTATGTTATATATATTGTATAGTTATTTTAGTACTTAAGTTATATTGTAATCTCTATAAATAGAGCCTATGTAACACTCTCAACACAATTAAAACATTACAATCTAAATACAATTTCTAATATTTGTTATCCATTCCAATCTTGAAATCACATATCCAATTTCTAACTGGACTTTAACTAATCTCATAGGAGTGAGTTAAAAAAAAGTTAGTGAGAGTTTTGTGCTTCTTTCTTTGAAACTTGTGGGTTTTTTTCTCACAATTTTAAGGATATTTGTAGTCGTAACTTATAGTCTTGTTTACGTGAGAGAGTTAAAGCCTTCACTCTCCATTCACGAAAGAATTTAACATTATTGATAAACTTGGCTTACCGACCTCATTGATCTTTTAATTAATTAATTTGTTTGGATGAAAAATAGTTTGAGCACAAGAAAACTCCAATTATTTTAACAAATAATCCAATTAGCCTTTATTTTTAAGAATAATTACAATTTCCTACCCTATGATAAATTTTCTTTTCAGTTAGGAGCCCTAAAGTGTTTTTTCGTTGTTTTTCCTACCCTATAGTATGCAAACTCAGTTCCGTCTCTAACACCGTTACATTGATGCTAAAAAGACGTTTTTACCCGCATCTTCAACCTCTCTCTCTCTCTCCCTCTCATCTTCAACCACTGATATCATGAATAAAATATGGGATTTATTGTGGTTGTAACTTGTGTACATGCAACGATGTTGATAATCAACAAAACCATCAAAAACTAACTTAAAATATAGACCCAAATCACAACTACAATACCTGATAATGACATTCAAACTTTAGTACGGTGGGGGCTCATAACAAAAGCCAGAGGTTAGTGATAGCAACATCATCTTGTTCATTAATCCCAAAACCCAATACAGTAGTGATAGCAACATCATCGTGGGTGCCACCACCACTCTCCGTCTCGGCACCAGAGGTGGAGCAAACGCGCCACCCATCCATTGAGCATGACGGATCTGGTGAGGCTTTGAAATTGGAACCGTCCGGAGACTCCATCCCGCCACTGTCCCAGCCATCATATTCATCGACAATCGACCGTGAGCGTGAGTGAATGGAGGGATTTGGGTTTGTTTGGTTAAGGGTCTGTTTAGTTAATCAATTTGAAATTAATTTGGGCAAGTAGTGTTAGTGATGATTGATAGAGTTTATGAATTTTCTGGAAAGTTTATGAATTTTCCGGCGAGTTCATGAATTTTCAGACGAGTTCATAAATTTTTCTGCGAGTTCTTGAAGTTTCCGGCGAACTCTTGAATTTCCCGGCGAACTTAGGTTGAAGAAGAATGGTTAAAGTCATGGGGTTTTCAAAAAAATAATAATAATGGTCATGTGCCACATGACCAAACAGTGTCATTTTCGACAAATTCAATTGACAGAACCGGATTTGCATACTATAAAATAGAAAAATCAACGAAAAAATGCTTAAAAACTCCTAACTGAAAACAAGGTTTATCATAAGGTAGAAAATTGTAATTACACAAGTTTACGAACACTTTGTTACTTTATGATTCGAGTTGGATCTGAAATTCAAGCTGTAAATGCTAAAACTGAGATCTTTAGATAGAACTTGTAGAGAACAAGAAAGAGAAATTGAAGAAACGGTGTTGTGCACCTGAGAGGAAGATGACAGAATAGAGTAAGGAAGGAGAGAGAGAGAGAAAAAAGAGGAATATTTTTCTGTTATGGCTGATTGTCGTTTTCCATTCCATTCTATTCCTCAAACATTTGTACATCTTTTTGCTCATATGTGAGCTGGACTATTGCCACTATTGGGCTTACATAAAAGATTACTTTAAAACATAAAAATAAGCATATGGCCCAATAAGGATAGGTGGCCCAAAAACAAAAAAGAAACAGTGTGTATCACTTCCCCTCCCTTCAATTTATCCTTGTCCTCAAGAATGAAAGGCAGGATATTTCATCTGCAGATCATGAAGATACTCCCAGGTAGAATCTTCTGGGAATGAATTGCTCCATTGAACCAAGACTTAGGTGGCTGCTCTATTTCCTCTTTTCACCATCCTCCTGTCCAATATTGCTACAGGAATCTTTGCTAGCTCTCCATTGTCATCAATTAAGGAAAGTTGTTGCTGAACTGGAGCTTTTCCCACATGCAATTTCAGTTGAGAAACATGGAAAGTTGGGTGCACTCTGGAGTGCTCTGGTAGATCCAACCTATAAGCAACTGCCCCTATAAGTTTCTGATTCACCCTTTTGACTACTGAGGACAGTCTATAAGGAAAGAGCTTTACATAAACCCAATCTCCTACCTGCAATTGCTTGTCACTCCTGTGTTTGTTTGCCTGATTAACCATTCTGTCTTGTGCTCTCTTCAAGTGAAACTTAAGAAGCTTGGTGGCTTGTTCTCTAGCTTCAGCACTTCTATCCAGTATAGCCACTGAAGTAGCACCAGCAACATAAGGAATGTGAACAGGAGGAGCCTGACCATACATTGCCTGGTAGGGGGATTTTGAATAGACTGTGGAAGGTTGAATTATACCACCACTCAGCAAGAGGAAGTCATTTGCTCCACTCCTTAGGTTTTTCCCCACACATACACCTAAGATAGGTTTCTAAACACCTATTGACCACCTCAGATTGTCCATCACTTTGGGGGTGGTATGAGTTTGACATCCTTTGCTGAATGTGTTGGAGCTTGCATAGTTCTTTCCAGAAAGAGCTTATAAAAACCTTATCCCGCTCACTCACAATACTGGTTGGCATGCCATGGAGCTTGTACACTTGATCTAAGAACACTTGAGCTACATTAGCAGCTGTATAGGGATGTTTTAAAGCCAGGAAATGTGCAGATTTGCCAAGTCTGTCTACAACAACCAAAATAACCTCAAATCCATGTGACTTTGGAAGGCCTTCAATGAAGTCCACAGAGATATCACTTCATAATCTGTCAGGAATAGGAAGAGGCTGGAGTAATCTAGGATAAGCACTATTGTCATACTTATTTTTCTGGCAAACTTCACATTCAGCCACTACCTTCTTCACGCTCTTCTTCATTCCCTTCCAATAGAAAACAGTGGTGATCCTTTTTAAGGTGGCTAATACCCCTGAATGACCTCCAGCTGTGCTACTATGGAAGAACTCCACCAATTCCAACCTCAATGGTTCATCACTTCCCACCACAAGTTTTTCTATTCCGAGTAGTTTTTCATTTTCCCACACATACTTCCCTCTTCCAGCAACTTCATCACCATTTCCTTACTTCAGTTGAGCTATAAGATCCTGCAATTTTGTATCTTGCTCCCAAGACTGTTTAATTCTGTCAAATACCTCTGACGTGAGAGAAGATATGGCATACAAACTACCATCAATTGGCTTCCTGGACAATGCATCAACAACAATGTTGTTAATTCCCTTTCTATAAGTAATACTGTAATCATACCCCATCATTTTAATAACCCAATCCAATTGAGCAGGAGTAGAAGTGAATTGGTTGAGCAAGAATTTTAAGCTCTGATGGTCTGTTTTGATTTCAAAATGCCTTCCTAGCAAGTATGAATTCCCCCTCTTAACAGCTAGCAAAATAGCCATCATCTCATTTTCATATATAGACAACACTTGATGTTTTAGACCAAGAGCTTTGCTAAAGTAAGCAATAGGCCTACCTCCTTGTGTAAGAACAGCCCCTACACCATTGTTGGATGCATCTGCCTCCACAACAAATAATTTTTCAAAGTCAGGTAAGGCAAGAACAGGGGCTGATGTCATGGCTTCCTTCAACTGTTCAAAATCCCGTTGAGCACCCTCATGCCATTGAAACGCATTCTTTTTTGACAGATCCGTAAGTGGTTTTGCTATAATTCCATAATTTTTCACAAACCTCCTATAATACCCAGTAAGACCCAAATAGCCTCTAAGTTGTTTCACAGTTTTTGGGACTGGCCAAGCCAACACAACATTAACCTTTCCCTTGTCCATTTCTACCCCATCTTCAGAGATCACATGTTCTAGGTATTCAACCATTCTCACAGCAAACTCACACTTGCTTCTCTTCAAGTATAACTGATTTTCTCGCAGAATAGATAACACTGCTCTCATGTGACTCTCATGTTTTTCCTTTGTCTTGGAGTATACTAGGATGTCATCGAAAAACACCAAGATGAAGGATCTCAAATGAGGTCTGAAAATATCGTTCATTAAGCTTTGGAATGTGGAGGGCGCATTCGTAAGCCCAAATGGCATCACTAGAAATTCATAGTGACCATTGTGGATTTTGAAAGCCATCTTGTATATGTCTTGCTCTTTCATCCGAATCTGATGGTAACCAGATCTTAGATCAAGTTTCGAAAAGTACGAGGCTTCATGAAGCTCATCCATCAATTCTTCTATCAGGGGAATTGGAAACCTATCCTTAACTGTGATTTGGTTTAGCTCCCTATAATCCACACACATCCTCCAAGACCCATCCTTTTTCCTAACCAATATAACCGGAAATGCAAATGTACTAGTGCTAGGTCTTATTATCCCAGCAGCTAGCATCTCATCAACCATTCTTTCCAACTCATCCTTTTGTATAGTAGGATACCTATAAGGTCTCATTCTTACAACCTTGGACTCATCAGTTAAGGGAATGGCATGATCATGTTTCCTAGATGGAGGAAGCCCCACCGTCTCTTCAAACAACTCAGCAAACTCTTACAACACTCCATGGATCCAATCTGGAGGTATCACTCCTTTACTATTGTTATTGTCCTCTTCTTCCAATTGTGAAATCTGGTATTGCATAAGTAAAGCTACTGCTCCTCCCTTCTCTCTTCCTTCCAATGATTGTAACCCCCCAGTGAGCTTATACTTAGCCAACCTTATCTCTCCTGGTGTCATACGTACCTTCCATTTCCACCTTCCTTCCTTGATAAGTGAACTCCATGGTCATTTTGGAGAAATTCCAATTGATTGCCCCTAGTGTAACCAACCATTGTATTCCTAACACAGCATCACAAGAATGAAGAGGTAACACCAAAAAATCTGCATTAAAGATGTTGTCCCCTACTTGCCAAGATAGGCCCTTCCAAAGTTGTTGTGTTTGCACCAATTCGCCACTGGCTACTAACACTTGAATTGCTCTGGTTTGATGAAGTTGACAGCCAATTTTCTTCATAAGAGCTCCACTAATGAAATAGTGAGTGCTACATGTGTCCACTAGTATGGTGATCTCAGTTTTGCCTATTTTCCCTTTAAGTTTCATTGTTTGGAAACATGTTGTTCCCATCATAGCTTGCAGGGAAATGAGTGGGAAGTTATCAATGTTTTCCCCTTCTTCTCCTGGCTGAACCTCAATCATTGCCAGCTCTTCCTCATTCTCAATCACTTCATCACTATTCCTTTCCTCATTTTCAATCATCATTTGGTGCAACTGAGCCTTCACCTTGCAATTATGATCCCTTGAGTACCTTTCTCCACACCAGAAAAATAATCCTTTCTTGATCATCTCATCTCTCACATGTTTAGGTGGTAGTGTTGTGGGATTTGTGTTTGGATTTTTGGTGACTGGGAACTGGGCTTTTTGGATATTTGGTGGTGCAGGGGTTCTATTGAAGGTAGGTTTTTGAGTGTTATAGAATTGTGCAGGATTGAACCTGGTTGTGGTGTGTATGTTAGGGTTAGGTCTGAGGGTGTAAGGTGTTTTTGGGGGAGTATACCAGAGTTTCTCCACTCTCTTAGCCATATTCAAAGCTTGGTTGATGTCTTTTGGAAAAAACAACCTTACAAATTGCTCCACTTCTGGCCTCAAATGGCTAATAAACATACTCAACACATACTCATTTGGTAAGGTCAGCTGGGTAATAATTCCCTGAAACTCAGAATAATATTCCTCCACATAAATTGAATGTTTCAAATGAGCTAAATCAGACATATAGTCTGCATATTCTCCTCCAGTGAATCTCCTACCCATTTCTTTCACATACTCATCCCATTGCAACTCTATTATCCCCTTTTCTCTCATCATAGTGACATAGTGATGGTGTTGTTTAAGTGCAGCCCCTTCAAAACCCAACATAGCCTCTCTCACCTTGTCTCTCACTTCTATCCCTTCCCTTATACAAAACTGCTCAAACTTAAGCTTCCAACCAATGAAATCAATACCATCAAACTTAGGTGATTCCCTTCTATTATAATCTCTTCTATTAACAAACCCATTCAGAACAGGAGCAGATAATCCCAAAATTGAAAGAGATAGGTTAGCAGAAGAGGTGTTACCAGTAGAGGTTTCCATGGGTTGCTTTCCAGCTGTTGTATTCAGTCTCAACAACTCCTTGAGCATTTCAGATAACTCATCATGCTTGCTGTCCATTTTTGAATTGGTTTCCTGAAATTGCTTCTCCATTTTGCTGGTGAGTTCCGACAATTCATTCTTCAACTCCAAAATGGAACGTTCATTGTTTTTAGCCACTTTCTCAACATCATCCACCTTAGTCATTTTGTAGCCTGAATCAGAGCTCTGATACCACTTGATACGAGTTGGATCTGAAATTCAAGATGTAAATGCTAAAAATGAGATCTTTAGATAGAACTTGTAGAACAAGAAAGAGAAATTGAAGAAATGGTGTTGTGCACCTGAGAGGAAGATGACAGAATAGAGTGAGGAAGGAGAGAGAGAGAGAGAAAAAAGAGGAATATTTTTCTGTTATGGCTGATTATCGTTTTCCATTCCATTCCTCAAACATATGTACATCTTTTTGCTCATATGTGAGCTGGACTATTGCCACTATTGCCTTGTAATTTGACAGGTATTGACGCGCTTTGCCAGCGCCTGAGCGTGGATGAGTTCAAAAATCATGTTTGGCATAGAATGATTTTTAATTATCATCCATTGAGAAAAGAAGAAGAAGAATAGACTTCTGGGACACCACTCTATGCTCAGCCTGAGCTCTAAATCTCATCAAGTCACCATCTTTACATGACCTTTCTTGTCTGTAAGTTCATGTTCATGTTCATGTTCATGTGTGTTGGCTATTGATTTTAAATTTTTTTTTTATTTCTGCTATATGGGTCTTTTATGTAATTTTGTACTGCTCAATATGTGTTCTGTTTTTTTTTTTTTTTGCATGTTCTGAGAATTTGCCAATCTTGGAAGGTGTTTGTAAATCAATTTCTGGCTGGTTTCTGAACTGGGTTTTTGTGGGTCTTTGGTTTTGACACTAGAAAGACACTTTTGTATGAGATAGTAGCTGTTCCAAGGGATTTGTCTTGTGGGTGGTTTTTTTTTTCTCAGTTTGATTGGTAGTTTAGTTTGTTATTTGTTTTGTACTTTTGTATATTTTAGATTATCAGGTTAGTATCTTGATTAAGCAATGCTTGTATGCATTTATATTGAGAGGAATAGCTAAAGTTCCCATCTTTAGTTCATATGAGTTTGAATTTGTATTTTTTGATAGGGTTGTGTGTAAATGGTGTTTGTTCATCATTTCTTGTGATGATTGTGTGGAGAGGGGATTCATTTGTTACTTTAGGTTAAGTTCGAATTTGGGGAATAGAGATTGCCCAGTGTTACGATTTTAATTGGATCTTTTAGTTTCTAGTTAAGATATTAGTGGTTTGAAGAGACGAATGCAACGAGTTCGACTTTCTTCTCAACAAGTTCCGGTGCAGAAATTAGGGGATTAACAAATGACATTATCCCCAAAGTTTAGGTTAGCCGTTATTCATTCTTCGTTGCTAAATCCATCATTGGAATTAGAGGAATCGCTTAGAGGAGAACCCCTGATTCCCGGGCTACCAGAAGATGTTGCACTCAACTGTCTTCTCCGGCTTCCCGTCCAAAGCCACTCAGTGTGTAGAACTGTTTGCAAGCGCTGGCATCTTCTGCTCGGTAATAAAGAGAAGTTTTTTACCCGAAGAAAGGAATTTGGGTTCAAAGAGCCTTGGCTATTTGTCTTCAGCTTCCACAAGTGCACCAGGAAGATTCAGTGGCAAGTTCTCGACCTCATCAACTTTACTTGGCACACAATCCCGGCAATGCCTTGTAAGGACAAAGTCTGCCCACACGGATTGAGGTGTGTTGCGATCCCTCGTGATGGGACGCTTTTTGTTTGTGGCGGTATGATCTCTGACGTGGATTGTCCCCTTGATTTAGTATTGAAATATGAGATGCATAGAAACCGTTGGATTGTGATGAATCGGATGATTACAGCTAGATCTTTTTTTGCGAGTGGCGTGATCGATGGAATGATTTATGTGGCTGGAGGAAACAGCACGGATCTTTTTGAGCCCGATTCCGCCGAAGTATTGGATCCTATGAAGGGGAGTTGGAACCCTATAGCGAGCATGGGAACAAATATGGCATCTTATGATGCAGCTGTTCTAAACGGAAAGCTTCTCGTGACAGAAGGCTGGTTGTGACCTTTTATGTCTCTCCTCGGGGCCAAGTTTACGACCCGAGAACCGATAATTGGGAGAGTATGGCTGTGGGGTTGAGAGAAGGCTGGACAGGTTCGAGTGTTGTAGTTCACGGACACTTATTTGTTGTTTCAGAGCTCGAAAGAATGAAGCTTAAAGTTTACGATGCTGATTCCGATTCATGGGAAACAATTGAGGGCCCACCTTTACCGGAACAGATATGCAAACCTTTTGCTGTAAATGCATGCAATTCTAGAATTTACGTTGTTGGTCGAAATCTTCACCTTGCCGTGGGTCATATCTCGAGGCTGAACCTGAACAACAATTGTGATGAATAAATTAGCTTTCTCTGTTCGGTGGCATGTAGTGGATGCACTGGAAAGTTTATCTGACTTGACACCCTCGAGCTCTCAGTTACTGTTTGCTTAGATTTTAAGGTTTCTATATTTGGCGGTCCGAGCTCTCAGGTTCTGTTTTCTCAGCCTGAATTTTTCTTTACTGCCTTGGTTTGCATGTTGTTTTGAATAAACTGTAATTATATAAAATCTTAAAGCTGTAGAGTGGTAGTGTTTGTGGTGAGAAGGTTCGTAATAGTTATTGGAATCGATATATCAGCTATATAGTTGTATATTATTCATTTATTTGCACGCTATGGTCGGTTACTTATTCCGACAACGTCCTCACATTACTATACGAAATGTTGACTGTTGCGTGGTAGTATTGTTCTGATGATCCATTTTGCACCCAAAAAAAAGGTATGGATAGTGAATTGCAACTGGTTCATCTACTGGCCAAGCGGTTCATTGGTATTGAACAAAATGTTTTGCTCGTGTAATTGTCTGTTAAGGTTGATTTTTGTACATGCATTCATTTAGCGGGAACTATGGACTCGCTAGAAATCACCTCGTTTTTGTTTCAAATAGCTATACAAGTGATGCTTTTGTATTATCGGTGTTTATATATATAGAAGGATATTTTTGTGATTTACTGTCTTTGAAGATTTTAGCATCGGAACTTTGAAGATTCCAGCGCTCGAAACTAATTGACTGGATGTTTCTTTGAAGGATTCTATATAGGAAACTTGATGTCTGGCTGAATCTTGGAAAACAAGACTTTCAAGAAAAACTGAATTTATTGATTGAAATGCTGAGTGTGATGATATATCTTCATGTTTGGTAAATTCAGAATCGAACACTTGAATGGTCTCACTTTGTTCTTTCAACATACTTTTACCTTCTGGGTTATCTTTTACATATGTTTTCTTTTTGTGCGTGTTTTTTTCCTATCAGCAAACGATACATTTATTAAAAATATGAAAGAACAAATAAAGTACAAAACACCCCAAGAGGGAAGAACGAAACAATCTTGGCATGGAAAACGGGATTGAGGGGAGATCAAAGACTATCCTGACCAGGGAAACGGGATTGAGCCCCAATGCTCAAAAAGAATAAGAAGATACTATAAGGCACAATCTAAAAGAGGGATGAACTCAACTACTTCAATAGAATGACCCTGAAAACGGCTAAGATACGCTCCAACCAAAAGTGCCACAAAGCAATAGACCCAAGAACAAACCAAAGCTTCCGCTACACCAAACAATAATAATTTGAAAGAGTCAAAACAATTAAAGTGAACCATACTTGGCTTGAGAGACTTGACGTGAGACAATAAACAGAATCTCTTATTTAGCACCGCACATTCCCTAATAATCCATGATGGGGAGAGGGCGCCCCAACACTGGATCAAGAATGAGGGTGAGCAACCTCGATTTCCCAAAACCGCTCAATAACTTCCGAATCAAAGCCTCTAGTTTGCACACCCAAATCATAGGGTTTAGTTTGAAAATTCCTAATCCTAACCTCATTGCATAGATGTGGGTCTAGTTTACAAGTCGGGCCGAGATTTGGATTGTAAACTCCTACCCTAAAGATGTGGGTTCTCCAACACGACTAGAGTTGTCAATTAATTGGATCCAAACACGTGGGAGTTGAAACACAATAACATGATTATTTAACTCTTTTGGTTGCAAAAAGATTTTAACTTTTTTTTTTATCAGCTAGGTGGTCTTTTACACCACCACCACCAAAAATGTGAAGAGTGGGGATTGATACTAAGACCTCCTCCTACTTACACAACTGGACTAATAACTGCGCCATCTATTTCTTGTCTTTGCTCATCAATTTTTTTGGAGGAAAGTGACAAACAAGAGTTACTCGAGGAACTTGAAATTTTCACGTCATTAACACAATTTTCGCGTACTTGTTTTGTACTTTACTATAAAATCTTTGACAAGAAGCTAACGAAAAGTATGTGTGGGTTGTTCGACCTAAAAAAATGATGATCCATTAAAAAATTTAGTTTAGTTTGGTTCTAATTGTGAGATCTAAGTTGTTTTTTTAATCATGAAAGAAGAAGAAAGTAGAAAGATTATATGATTCCATACTTTTATTATGGTGGGAAAACAAATTAAAATTCTTATGTTATGAATCTTTAGACTTTTGTGATACAAAGTTGATAAAATCAATATTTTCAAAATCAGATTAAACTTAAATGTGATGTGTGTCATTCAAAAGAAAATGTGCTATGTGTCAATTTAACTCATAAGCAATATGATAAAAATGTAAATGTTAAAGACTTTAAAATTGCGATACAATCTGATCAATTATCGATTTAGCTTAAATAACTTTTTTTTTCTTTTTCACAAAAAATGAAGTTATTAAGCTAAAAAAACAATGGGATAAAGGTTTTTTTTGTACCAAAACTTTCGCCGAATACTCAATTTGATACCTAAACTTTTATTTTGCCTAATTTAGTACCTAGACTATTATTTTATACCCAACTGAGTACTCACCGTCAAATTCCGTCAGTTTAACCGTTAACTGTTGACGTAGCATGCTGAGTTGTACAAATATATCTACATGGCATCCACGTGAAAAAAAAAATTTATACCTAAGAGCTGATGTGGATATTGTTTTATTTTTAATTTTAAAAAATAGAAATTCAATTCTCTCTCTCCACACTCTCTCTCTGCTGACGTGGGATGCTGAGTTGTACAAATATATCTACATGGCATCCACGTGGAAAGAAATTGTTTTATTTTTAATTTTAAAAAATAGAAATTCTCTCTCTCTCTCTCTCTCTCTCTCTCCAACAAACACACTCTCTCTCTCTCTCCAACAAACACTCTCTCTCTCTCTCTCTCCAACAATCAACATAGTGTTTGTATCTTCAATATGAAAATCAAAATCGAAATATTCAAATCTCCAAATTCAAATCTCCAAATAAGTCAATGTTTTCAAAATCAAAAGCTTGAATTGTAAAAGTACTACTGATACTGAGATCACCATTGATA
>JAYMTA010004549.1:0-12515 GCA_036897625.1 Pelargonium cotyledonis
GAGGGGTCGGTTACCGGTGTATTTCAGCCATACCATTTTTTTAATCTTTGGTACTTAAGCTCAAACTCCAAATCCAACGCCCAAATAAAAACACTCCAATCCAGAAAAGAAGACATATTCTTAGCATACCAGTGAAGAGCTGTACCTTCCATGTGAACTGATGCCAACAACAACTTCTGAGATTCTGGTGTGTTATAATACGCGAAATATCCCAGTCTCGCGGATCAGTGGTGCCGTTGAATTTTGGAAATTTGATTGCAACTGGTTGGCAGGAGGGAATGAAAGCACCATTTGATACAAGCTTGGAATCATATGGATATGTATACAAATACATTATGCTCTTTATTCCAATAAATCGAACTAATATATGAGAAAGAAGAGAAAAAGATTGTCGAATCATCAACCTTCGAGAGGGCGAAAAGACTACTCAGTTTAAAATAAGGAGACTGAGATCGAGAAATAGAAAAGAATTACCAATTTGATAATCTTTGTAAGGGAGAAAGAAATACAGAAAGTTGAGAAGCCTGACAATTAACTAAAGCTAACCAAATATTTCTCTCTAACTAATAAGCCTAATAGCCTATATATAATGAACTAGAGATAGTAATCAATTTACAATGACTCTTTTATTCTTATCACTATCATGGTATTTGAAATAATAACTATCACAAACTAATAGTAATACTAATCTCATCCTGTTCCACAAGGCAACTTGATATATACAGAATCACAAAATATTTACAAAATATTCCCTTAATAGTGTGCGTGTGTGTTAAACTAGGTGAGGTAGCATTAGGAGTTGTCACTTCATCAAGATTAACAATTTGGAGCATTCTCATACAAAGTCTTTTCACATTCCTGATGGTTACATAAAAATCAACTATTAACTAATAAATATAGCTATTAGCATTTATAGTGACAATCACTATTAACCTTTAGAAGTGTAGTAGCAAAACATTCTTAAGACTCTCAATGTGAAACATTCTTTATAGCAAAACATTCTTTGTATATCTCATCAATGTGAGACTTAAAATGGTTCTTGATTTGTGTGTGTGTGTGTGTGTGTGAGAGAGAGAGAGAGAGAGAGTGATTTAATAAGATCCAATAAGACTAATAATTTTTAGCATGCATAATTATTTTATAAGTATGTAGTCCCAAGCAGCATATATTAGCATAAAAACAGACATTTGGTTTTGTGCGTGAAACTTTGTATACATCTAGATGAGTTTTAGCCTGATTGTATCCCTAACCTACACACATAGTTCACACATATCATAAGTATACAAATATTTCATAATATTACACCACAACTTTTTCGATTCTGAAAATTATTATACTAATTATGTTTTGAAATTCGATTGGAGGAATGAGACTCATTGGTTTGATGGAAAATTGCACTAATGAAAATTTTGTAGAAAAAACTTGTAACTAAATTGGTAGCATGCATTGTACGTAGCATAAGAATTGAAATCAATAAGGTAAAACATACGAATATAGCTTCTTCGAATTCATACCCGAAAATACAACTCACAAAGTTATTTTTCAAAACCCTCAACCACTAGACTACAAGTTTAGTGCAACAACATACTAGAGTAGTCATCCAATTTTGATATAGTCATATCTATTTTCAACTCAATAAAATAAATAACTAATCAAACTGATATATTTATTTTACTTCAATATTAAGACATTGAGCTGAACAGTTTGTGAATAAATTTATGTTCTTTTATTTGTTTTATATTTCACGTTAAATCTCATACAATTTTGTTTCTTTTTCAAAGCAATACCTTTTTACACAAAAAAAAATTCAAACAAAATGCATATTAATGTCACCAAATTACACCAAAATAAAGTACTACTTAATAAAACCTTAATTTTTAATAAACAATATGTTACAACTCATTTCTAATCATGTTGACAATAGTTGTCATTAGAAGTTTTCACTACCCGTGCAAACGTACGAGATAACAAAGTAGTGTAACTTAATATTTCATTATTATTCTAATTCAATCCAAATAAAATCAAAATCACATCGAATGAAAATGCGTTAAAACTTGGTAAAAAAAAAAATTATCGTCCTTGTGGTTTTACCTGACTCGAATTAAGATTAATTTATTCATCTCATGTAAGTCGCAGACCCACCTCCAAACTCATGGTTAAGAAGGAAACAATCAAATCAAAATATTAGGTTATGCGCCTCAAAGGCCCAATTTTAAAGTTTGTATCAGAGGTGATCCTAGCTGTAGATTCATTATGAGCCCAACACATACAAAACCCTCCTTTCTTCGTCTCTTTCGAGTCCATCATCATCATCATCATCATCATCATCAACGAGGATCAAACGATTTGAAGATACAACGGGTTTCATTCCAAAAACCCTAAATATATGAACTCAGAATCTACGCAATTTGTTTTTTGTTTATTTTGATTTAGTATTGGAACATTCTTCGTGTTCTCTAAATTTAGGTGAAATCGTATCCTGGTTGTTGTATGATGCTAATGGTGTAAATTGGGTATCAGCTTATTGGTTAGAATTTTTGTTGGGGAATATGAATCAATGAAATAGCTTTGAAATTTCTCATTCTCATTCCAAAAATTTCAATCCAATACTTTCATTTTCCTTTTCAAATTTCAAATTCGGTCTCTTTATATGCGCTCTTTTAATTTTTATATTAAGAGAAAAAAAAACATGAAAATCAGGATACAGTTAATTTGGCTTAGGGACCTTTGTTGAAGGTGAAGATGGAACAAGGGTGTCTGATGAAAATGAGGAAGTGGTAAGAATTGACACCAAGGATTCATACTGTTTTATCCAAGGTTTTTTGTCTTTTAATTGGTGGCTCACTATATATGTAGTAAAATGTTTTTCTCATATTCTTTGCTTTCTAGATATGTAGTAAATTGAGCAGTGGAATGGGATTATGTACCCGATTGAGTCGATATTGTGCGTGTGGCCATACACGTGTGTAAAATGGTGCCATAGTGGATCTGTGTGCGAATTTTTCTAATTAGTAAACAGTGTTGTCTCCAGACAAGTCTCTTTCCATTGTTGGGTTGGGAAGGTTAATTATTGGCATAGCCATAAAATGGTATTTGGAAAGGGTCAGTTCTTTTTTAACCCAAATGTCGCAGGGCAGCATTTCACTGAGCTGGTATTATTGATTTTTCTTTCACTTAGATACTAAGGGTTGGGACGTGATGAGTGTTGAAACTGGGTTAGAGATCTGTTTTGGTTGGGTGGAGTGAGTTTGTAATAAAGCTTTGAAGTTTTTCTGACTCGACCGTCACAAGCCAGCACCTTACCGCTGCTTTGAGTGTTTTCATCTAACTTAGATATTGGGTACGCGATTGGACCTTTGTTGAACTTTTGTTAAAGATCTGTTTTCACTTATTGGAATTTGTTTAGTACTAAAGCGTGGATGGTTCTATAGATATGATGAAATCTTGGCATGAGGAATTGCTTAAACTATTGTCTTTTGTTTGGTTTGTTGTGTGTCGTTTTGGCTGTCAAAACAACTCATTAACATCTATATGCTTGCTTGTACATGTCGTTTTTAGATGATTCGTTTTCATTCTCTCATTCATGTACTAAATTTATAGGATATGGTGAAATATGAGTATTTTTCTAGGGTTGCTACTTTAGAAACTTAACCTATAGTTTCTGATGCATGGAATGATGGTTTGAGGATTGGTATCATAATTTTTGTGTTGTGTCCCACTTTAGGGGAAAGTTTTCAGTTTCATTTTTTTTTCTTTTTTTTTTCTTTTTTGTTTTATTTTTTGTTTTATTTTTTGTTTTGTTTTTTGTTTTTAGTGAGAACTAGATAATTTTCAATACCGAAAGTCGTTAGCCAATATCTGACACTAGGATGGCCAAAATAATATCTTTCTTACACCTTGGAAGCTTAATCTTAGCCCTTTGGTTGCTAGTCTATTGCATAAAGTTATGTAAACGTAAAAATTGCATAAAGTTATGTAAACGTAAAAATTGCATAAGTTATGTAAATGTAAAAATTGTGTGGACAGACTATGACAATGTCTAGACTTTTTTTTTCACAACCTAGTCACTCTGGATTTTTTTTTTATAGATATTTTCGTGGTCTATCTACAATATTGTCACTTTCACAGTGTCACTGTTTTCGTAACTTTGTGCACATAGGCGCGCCCTTTATCTATTCATTTTGCATTGCATCAAACCAATAAGCTTTATATTAGCTCTATTGACTAACTTTTTGCTTTTGAATTACTAGTGGTTGAGCTAGTACACCCAACATGGACAAAGATGCAAAGCAATGTGTGATAGAGGCGAAAAGCCTATATGGATCCAACGTGAACGCCTCACACCTCGTAAATAAGGTGAGGAAGCTATTATTCTGGCAAATGCTCGTGGGAATTAAAGATGGGCGGTTTTTCTCGGGCACCTTTCACTGCATTGACAAGCAAGGAAACATCATTCTCCAAGATGCAAAGGAGCATTGTAGTTCACGGGGAACGCCTAATCTCCCATGGAAGAGAGGCTCCTTGGTCTTGATCCAATTCCAGCCTCGTGTAGAACTTCTTGTCATGTGGATTGCTCCATTGATGAACATTGGTCTCTAGTTTCAGTTTAGAGAGAAAACACATAATTCATCAATATGTGCATAATTATTGATTTCTGATTGCCCAATTAGTTCTATTGTTGCTGAACTTGTTAGTTTACAAACTCACCTAAAATGTGGTATTTTAGGTGATTTTTGTTATAATATTGTTTAGAGTTAAGATGTGAACTTAATAAGTGCCATAACACAGATTGGATACAGATGAAGAGAATCATGACTATAGTGAAGAAATTTCTTTATTGGATCTGCCACTAGAAATTTTGTTCTATAAATTGATATGCGTGTAGAAGACCAAAAAATAATCAAGTGTTGACTAAGAAACAACAAATTAAAAGACATGCATTAAATTTTCAACAACTAACTATAATATTTGGTCAATAGCAAAAACAAGGTTCATGTCTCTATCTATGTTCTTCATCCCAAGTCTTATCTTCCTCCTAACAATATTCAAGTTTATAGGGTCAACTTTCACAAAAAAATTGTTATAATTTCAAATAAAATAACTTTTTTTTTCGTTTGAAAACTAGTGTCTTAATTTTCTATTAAAAAAAAGTTAGTGGTAGACATATCTATTTACATACTCACGTGCAAAAGTTGTACTTACCGATCTCAAAATGAGAATCGTGAAATTTCAGTTATAGAATACACATAATTGTTTAGATTCTTACTACTAAAAGATGGGTTAAAGGTATATTTGGTACTCAAACTTTGGTGGAATACTAAATTCGGTACCTAAATTTTAATTTTATCAAACTTTTTTTTTTTTTTAAAGGGATGGAGTCTGTCAGACAACCGCACGACCATCCCAGCAAAACAAGTCTAGTTCTTAAATCTGTAGGTAGTAAATTTGGTAAAATTAAAGTTTGGGTACCAAATTTGATATTCCACCAAAGTTTGGGTACCAAATATACCTTTAATCCCTAAAAGATCAATTATTTTAGTAGAGATTAACATTCGTCATTATATCTAACTCTTTCACTCTATATTTATCTATTGTGGTAAACTTTATTACCCACTTCATAACACTCGCAAATGCTATACATTTCCGTTTCAAAATAAGTATTCATCTTTATTTGTATTTTTGCCTTAAAATAAGTATCTTATTTACTTCTTCTTCTTTTTTTTTAAGAAGTTGGTTATGCAACCAGTATTGTTCATGTAACAAGCTAATCAGTGCACTTTAAGTTTCTTATAATATGTATGAATAAAGCTAACTACTTACTTTAGGATGAATTGGTTAACAAATTCAGTAAAAGCTATGACAATCATTTTGATACAATGATGATAAAACTGTTTTTAATGAAAAATTTATAATTTATTAATTCAGATCAGACAACAATATATTCAATATAAACTGGGAGTTTGAAGACCAATCAATCCAGAAAGTTTGACAAAGAAGTTGATGACCTAACTAACTCGTGCTCGTGGGTCACTCGGTTCACAGACCAAACACAAACAAAAATCGATACTATCAAACTGAGGCACAATGGTTAAATCATCTTTACAAATTAAGCCGAAAACCCTGAAATTCTCACCGTCGAAAGGCACTTGAATTCTTTCCATCAACCTGAATAAGCAAGTCAAAGACGTTGGAATCCACCCCGACCACCTGAAGAGTGCGAACAACTGAGAACGATTGCACATGAATTTTAAGAAGACTGCATGAAAGTCTTTGTCTATCAACCCTCGCAACCATCAGGTCTACCATCTATGTCAACAACAAACTCGAAGGCTGATCCGAGCACTTCAACCGAACCACCACCTACCAAACCACCTTCTTCTTCCTTACAACAACCATACACCTCTGTTGTGCATCCGAAAAGTATACCGGAGTCGACCTCATAATAATAGGACGGTTAAGTTCGGGTTATCTAATCCACAAGGAGCTAGAGGGAGACTCAATGAGGGACCTTAGTGCTAGTGTAAGTCTACTCTATTAAAGCAATTAAACAATTGTGGGGAAGGTGTGGTGTGGTGTGTGCAATTGTGCACATGCAACAAAATAGAAAATAAGGAGGAAACAAAATTCAGAGCTAAAGTGAGATTAGATACGCCTACCAAGATTGATTGGTGAAGATGCGAGAATCAGGATGCAATTGATATCCACAAGTTGATGGTTAAATTGCATACTTAGTGTAATTCTTATTGGTCTAATTGCCCAAGCCCACTCTAGTACATGACGTCCTGATTAGGGATCGACTCATGACTTAGGATGTGTATGTCGGCCTCGAACAACCCACGCATCACTTGCATCCCCCAAGCATGCTACTGCAAGGGGTCTACATACACCTTACCAATATGTTTGGCTCTTTTGTGGGCATAAATCGCTCTAAGGAATTCGACTTCCAAAGAGCCAATATACTAAATGGTTTGATCTGCATGAGCTAATCCATTATCAAGTGGAAGCTCATGCTAGAGATCTGAGATGAAGGTGATCAAGCCACATCAAGGCATAGAACCCACAAACCATCATAATTAACCAATTTTAATTAAGACACTAAGCAAATTGATGGGCAATTATCCCCATCATCCTATGATCAACTACATCCCTATCACTTGGGAATTAGTTTATCAGAGATGTGGTGTCACAAACACAATCTATAATCATATTCATTGAAGTATTACTTTGCATTTAACAATTAAATGAAACACAATATTAATTAAGATAAAAGAACAACAACTTTTCTTGATTTCAATTCTGGAAAAATCAGAGTAACAAAACAAAATCTAGCAAGTATAAAGATCTCAATTGAGTCTAAACATCAATATAATCAATACAAGCTTTCACCAAATTGTTCTAAGTACAAAATCTAAGAAAATGAAGAAGAAGAGATGGAGATGATGAAGACATAGACTTGGAGAAGCTCTCTGGACTTCAATGGACGTGGAGGAATGTAGGAGATGGTATCTAGTTTTGAAATTTCGAACTCTTGTCTCAAGGTCTCAACTTCTATTTATAGGTAAGCCTGCGCAGCGGAAGCTACAACGCCAGGGCGTGGCGCCGCGGCGCCACGACATTATGTTGAAGGTTGATCGCTTTGACCAGAGGAGATAGCACGCGTTTAACCGATTTTAAATTTTGAACAGTTGCTAAGGTGGCGCTGCAGCATGAGAGATTGATACAACGACATAGAGACAACGGTGGCGTCGCAGGGCCCTGACTTGGGGTTGCGGCGCCAACTGGCTGCTGTGACTTTTCGATGTTGACTTTGGTCTTTCAGCCTTTAATTGTGTCCTAACCTGTGCTTTCTGAATTGCTTCATCAATAAGCACTAAAACATAGATTATTTGGCACAAAATAGGCTAAAATCATGCAAAAACCAATAAAATTCACCAAAGTACACTTTAGGCTACTTGATCATGGAAAATAAGCACAATTAGTGTATAATTAGGATCGGATAACTAGCTAGCAAATAATGCGAGTTGTCAACCTCCAACTACCCCATGCACACACTAACCGAAAAAACTCAAGCGCAAATCTACGCCGCCTTTCCACAAACCCAATAACACCTTAATTTGCTATCATGTTGAAGTGAGTGAAATAAGTCTCACAAAGGCTATATGTAATAGTGCAAGTGAAATCCTACTAACAAGGTTGACCTTTTAGTAATGGAAGTCAAAATAATTGTATTTAGCCCATTTATGAAATTTAACATATCAAACAATATCTTGCTATATTAACGAGAAAGACTGCAATTAATTATTTGTTAATTTAAGATACCACCGCTAATCTGAAAAAACCTAACCTACCCTCAAAATGAAAGAAGAAGAAGAAACCTTTGAAACAAAATTGTGATGATAAAGTCGTATAGGACAAATTAATAACAAAGGAAGATGTCAAGAATATCATAAAGTCAATGGTTTCATAAGTCTTGCAACTAGTTAATGGAAATTAAAAGGGATCATCTACTTTGCCTTTTCTTTTTAATGAGATTGTGATCTTCTCAACATGTCTAATTAATTATATGGTTCACATCTTGGGTCAACTTGTTTTCCATTACAGTCACTGCATGCACAAAGCTACTCCATCCAATCACAACGAATCAACCATCATGGAATTATTTGGTTAAATTAACAAACGTTTATAATTTGTATTTTATTCAATAAAAAATGCCAATGAATTAATAGGTCTAGCACAGAGGACGGTACATTGAATGTCAATTATATATCAAATAAATTGAAATTGGCTATACATAATTTTTTTTATTTTTTTATCGAAACCGGAAGCTTATGTTAAACAGAAGCAGTATTACAAAAGTGATTAGAAACCCAAAGTTTTGAGACTCCTAATCTACCAAAATTGGCTAACTCATGAGCCATTACAACATACAGCCTTTTTACCAGTTTTAAGGCTGATTTACAAAAAAAAAAAAAAAACATGTCCAAAAGAAAGATAACATCATTGACAACATAACAAGAAGTAAAGTCCTGGTTGTTACCATCCTTAATCCACCTGAAAAGATTTGAGCAATCTGTTAGAAATACTGGATTTAGCAGGTTGGAATTGATGCAGTATAAAATAGCAGCACGGAGAGCAATAGCTTCAGATGCCAGAGGAGATTGAGAATTAATAGATAAGGCTTGTCTAGCTATAGGATTGTTCTGGGTCGAAATTTCCCACCCAGCCCCACCTTTACCATCTTTAAAACTGCCATCAATTTCCCACTCCATTGGTAAAGATTGCAAATTTATACCCTTTTCTATCCTTCCCCTAGTAGGTATTGTTCTCGACACTTCCCAACTTGCTATCGATGTTAACGCAAGAGTATTTGTAACAGATTGGTGGGGCAGTAAATTTTTGAAAATTTTATCACACCTTCTTTTCCAGATAAACCAGAGAATACAGATATATAGGAACCCAGCATTCCGAGGATCTGATTCCTAGACTTGACGAAAACCAGACGGCTCTACTATCTGGACAGTGAAATAAACAATGACATAGAGTTTCCTCTTCATAACCAGACATGACTTAGACCTCAGGAGTTTTTTGGAGAAAAGACGAGACGAGAATTGCTTCCCAAAAGCATTTCCATATGAAGACTTTGACTTTCTCAGGAATTTTCAGATTCCAGATGAGACTCCAACGAATACCAGTATGTGACTCAATTTGTGGAGGAATATCAGATGATAATATATGAAAATAGCCTTGTTTTACTAAGTACTGACCAGACTTTGAGATAGACCAAGAGACATCATCTTCTAATGGGGCAACTAGCGGGATTTTAATTGCTGATACCACAGGAACAAATTGCGATCCTAACAGATTTTGGATTTGATCCTGCCTCCAATCACGACTAGAAGGATCAATGAGTTGTGCTACAACAGCATTTTGTTGTTGTGCTGTGTTATTAGCAGGAGGATTAGGTTTCGGAGAGATCCAATTATCAGCAAACAGGTTTGTATTTTTTACCAGGCCCAATTATATGTATAAGCTGTGAAGATGAAGATTGAAACGAAGGAGGAAGGAGAAGAAGATGGTGGGCCACACTACTTAGAGATTTTAAAATATGGAAAAAATTAATTTAAAATTTAAATTGGCTATATAATTTGTGGGCCCCTTCTTAAAAAATTCTATAAAAACGAAATTGATATAACTATTGCCACGTATTCAAGCTTTTTTCTTTATTTTTTCTATATTTCAAGCATCGTTTTTTATCTTAGACTATTTTTTATGTTATTTATCTAGTTTTTTTAATTAAAAAAACTTATATAGGTTAATTTATTTTTTATGTTTTATGTATTTTTAGTGATTTTCTATGTAAATTTATTATTATTTTTACTTTAATATGCACTTACTAGGTATTTCAAATTTTCCGGTGCACGCAAATGACGAGAACCAATTAAAATATCAAACGACTCAATTTTACACTGAAAAGATCTAGTGTCGTGGCATGCCTTAACCAGTTCCGTGATATCATTCCTAGAAAAAAATAATACACCCTGAATTTGTATTAAAAAATATATCCACACACTTCTTCTACTTGAATCTTAAACGTATTCTTTTTTTTTTTTTTATGACAAGTTGAACATATTCTATTTTAAATTACTTGTAGTCTATTTTACTGCAAAAATCAAACCATTGATTTATTTATTGCATTTTGATAATAATTTCATACAATTTTTATATTTTTATCATCCAAGAAAGTTTAATAGTAGTTTTGCTGCTATATTTTTTTTATGTTAAGTAATTTTTTAATAATAAGATAGGTAGTTTATATATAAGAGGGCTCATATTTTTTATTTCGCCCCGGCCTGAGAAGTAATAGGACCGGCCCTGGCTTCTGCAACTCTCTACCTTGAATAAGGCCAGACCAGATCCAAAACTTTTTTGACACTGATTTAACTTGCCAAATAGATCTTCCACCACAGTATTTTTTACATAAGACTATGGACCAAAGACTTTCTATCCTTAGCAATCCTCCAGAACGAGCCTGCAAGCATTGCTGTGTTAAAACTGTGAAGGTCTCTAATTCCCAACCCTCCCTGGGATTTCGGTCTTTGGATTACCTTTCGTGCAATGGTGTTTCTGTCTATATGAGAGTGATCATATATATATATATATATAAACAAAAGTCAAAAACCACTCTTAAAATGATATACTCCATCCGTCTCAAAATGAGTGTCTTGTTTCTACTTTTTGCAAAAATTAAAAATAACAAGATAATTTAATGTGTTTACAATATAATCACTATTTTTCCACCTACACCTCATCTGCAAATTTGCCCACGTGCATAAGTGATAAGGGTAATATGGAAAAAATAATAACATAATAACCTAAAAATAGAAACAAGACACTAATTTTGAGACAAAAAATTTTGACAAACAAGACACTCATTTTGGGACGGATGGAGTATTTTGTTCTATTTTTGGTTGGTACTCAAATTTTGGTTAAGAATTCAATCTAGTATCTTAATTTTTCTTATTTAATGTGATGCCTAATGATTTTGTAAACAAATTTTTCTTTTATGATTTTGTAAACAATTTGATACATGTCAATCAATGAAAGATGATTATGCCACTAACTCTAGATGACGTGACATTGTACATAAAAAGGTACAAGTAAATGTCACATGAAATTAAATCAAGTAAAAAAGTGATGAAAAATATGTAATTTTGGTAACAAAAATTATTAGTTCATCTGCATGCATGCATGTATATTGTAAGTAGTTTTCGTAGATTAATTACAACCACACATTCTCCTGTATTGAAAGGGATGAGGTGAGACCCAGGCAAATTTTGGAGAGAGAAATAAGAATCATGTGGCTAATAATGCGTCACGTCAACCTACATGCAATATACATGTATGTAGATACATGCAATGATCCTCTTCCTTTTAGTTATGATAAAAATAGCACTTTATGACACACAAAAATATCATAAATTAAATTTTTTAATTAGCATATGACATATGGTATCCTAAAATCATGTCATCACTCGAAGTCAAAGTCGGATCATGGGCCTACAGAGATCGAACAGATAGAATACTCTCCAAACCGAAAACTGAAATCTACATAGTCCATAAGGTTTGTGAGGCATCATGCAGAGCCTCCCACTAAGTTCGAGAAGCCTCCCCACGGATACATTTTGTTACATTTCAATAATGGGCTACATATAATGGTTTGAGTTTCTCACACTAAAAGATCAACTTTGCTAGTAGGGTTTGGTTTCCACTATTATATTTAGCTCATTCTCTTTATATTTTTCTAATGTTGGACGATTATCCACTTCAACACTCCCCCTCACATGAGTCTCACATTTTTCTTTTATCGGTGAGCTCGACATGTACACAATCGAAGGCTTTATAAATCAGCACTCCCCCTCACGTGTAGGTACTTGTCTTCCACACTTGGGCCGCTGCAGGCATGACCATCTACAAGCGGGTCGGAGACCACAAGGGGAGACAACATAAACAAGCCA
>JAYMTA010004550.1:0-12513 GCA_036897625.1 Pelargonium cotyledonis
ACAGCTGCAGCATCTACAACATTAATGTTGTCAAACATAGGACAGTCTTGTTCATATGTCTTGCTTGCCAGTTTGGCTATGGTGCTTGCAGATTTTTTCTTGTTTTGAAATATGTAGCTAATTATCCTGCATTGCTGATCCAACATTCCTTTTCGATCCCTTTCAGCTGTGAATTAATTTTCTTAATAGAATTGTAGCTACTTCTCATGATCAATCCAAGAGTTTATTGATTAATTCGCTCTATATACAATTGACATGGCTAGATATGCTTGTATCTGCTTTTTCTTGAAAGTAAGAGGAACCAACCCAATAATTGTTTTAACAAGTCAGTCAATGCAAAACTAAATTTCTCTTTTTTTTTGGATATGTATCGGACACATACATATTATGGAGAGTGAAGAAAGACCTGAAAACTTGCAAAATATTATGCAACACTTGATATATAGTACACAATAAATACTAGCATCACACATTTGGGAAAAGGGAAAAGAAACTAGATTCTGATAGCTATATATAAAATCTAAATGTTATAGAGTTTCTAATTATCCTCCTATTTTCTGATTCCGAGCACGAACTTTTGAGTTAATGGATTGGCTTCCCCTTCGTTGGAAGTATAAATTTTTGCCTGCTTTCCAGCTCCGCTGCAAGATTTACACGAGTCGGGCAAAAGAAGAGGAGATTTCAACTCGATGGTTAACTTATCCTCAAGTACATCCACAACTTCAGATATATTTGGCCGAAAAGTAGGTGCTGAGTCAATGCATATCATGGCGAGCCCCAAGATTCTGCACGCTTCCTTTTTCGAGTACTCCCCCTTCAAACGATGGTCAATTAGCTCTGTGATCTTATCCTTTCTATGAAATTCAGCAGCCTGCACAATTGTATGCGTATATATGTATGTATATGCAGTACGTAGCTTTAAGACTTTGTGATATATACACATAAATATAGGTAGTATATAAGGTAGTGAAGTTTCCTAACCTTATCCAGAAGAAATTGAGTCTGTGATTTTCTCTCTATGCTATTACTCTGTCCACTGACAATTTCAAGTAACAAAACCCCAAAGCCGTAAATATCAGTTTTATCTGAGAAGATATGTCGTTGTGCATACTCAGGAGCCATATAACCACTGCAACAATAACAATATGAACAATACTTGTATGCATATATGGTTGTAATAATTAAAACGCTATGAAACAAAATGCCAAAATTGATCATAACTTACTTTGTTCCTCCTACTTCATCATCGATACAATTCGTTTTATCATATTTAGTTGCCAAACCAAAATCAGATATCTTAGCCTTGAAAGTCTTATCAAGTAGAATATTGGAGGCTTTAATATCTCTGTGAACAATCGGATTAGCTTTTTCATGTAAATACTTCAAACCTTTTGCGATTCCCAGACAGATATCGAATCTAGCATTCCAATAAAGTACTCTTGCGTCGGAAATCTCTATCTGCAGATCAAAGTGACGTACAATATTGAAACAAAAACCTTATTCTGCGGAGCTCCTGGAAATCAAGTAATTAATTATATGGGTTGCATATATATGAACACTCAGGTTCTGTTCTCCAACTACTAACAAATGCACATATATGCATGTGGTTTCCACAATATAGCCTTTTCATGAATTGAAAGCAAATAAGTAATTGCATGGAAGAAAATGAAATTACCAAATAAGGCTTTTTCAAGGCTTCCGTTCTCCATAAATTCGTACACTAGCAGATGGAGATCTTTTCGAGAAAAACTATCAAAGAAATGGATGAGGTTTTCATGTTTCAGGGATTGTAATATGTGCTTTTCAATTCTGAGATTCGTCTCCACCTCTTTTAATTGTGCAATCGTCTCCGTTTGCTCACTCCTTTCACCCTGCAAACACAATCACTTAATTGTGAAACTTTCTCCACTGTTACAAATTGTTTAGTAGTTTCAGCCAGCAAACAGAGTGAATAAATGTAATTAGTTTGTGTATATTTATAAATCTTTTTTTTAATTATGTATTAGTATTATATCTACCTCATTTAATCGTGAAACCTTCTCTGTTGCCACAATTAATTTGGTTAGTCGATTCAGCCTACAACTTAACCCAATGAATAAATGTTTGTGTTTATGCATGTATAAATCATTTTCAGCTATAGTATTAGTATATATCTACCTCATTCAGTTGTGAAATGTTCTCCACCGTCACACTTTGTTCAGTCGATTCGGCCTGCGAACACAATGAATAAATGTTTGTGTACACGTATATATCATTTTCAGCTGTGGTATTAGTATCTATATATACCTCATTTAATTGTGAAATCTCCTCCGTCGTCACAATTTGTCCAGTTGATTCCACCTGTAAACACAATGAATAAATGAGTGTACAGGTATTTATCATTTTCAGCTATGGTATTAGTATATCTACCTCATTTAACTGTGAAATCTTCTCCATCGTCACACTTTGTTCAGTTGATTCAACCTGCAAACACAATGACAATGAATAATTGTTTGTGAAATATGTGTGTATATTTTTCAGTTATGGTATTTGTATTTACTTCCTTTTTATCGTGTAAGTTTCTTTTCCTCCCATTTGTTTAGTGACGTTCAGTAAATGTACAAAATAAATAAATAAATAGAAGGAAGCGATTTAGTGTACCAATTTAACTGTTCGCAGCTTAAACACTTTAATTAGTGTTCATCTAGACATTTTTACGGTAAGTCTTTGCACTTATTAACTAACTTAATGCACTTAACTTTTCTCTAAAGAGAGTATAGAGTAAAAAAGAAGATCAGTTATAAATGATTACTATCACGCATCAAGGAGTGTGAATAATTTTCAATTTTCACGAAAATTTCTATCACAAATTTATGGATTTCATTTACAAAATGTAATTTGTGACGAAATTGTGGCAAAATATTTCTGTCATTTTTTGGGTTGTCACAAATGTATATCTTATGACGGAAAATATGATTTTTGTCACATTTTGTGACAAAACTGTGACCAATTATTTTCCCTCACAGTTGAAACTTTTTTTTGTAGTGTTTGAGATAGTCGATCTACTTGATTTAAGGCTGCAAGCTCCTTCTTCGCTACAGATTGCCTAGCCGGTTTGGCCCGCGTATACAAAATAAATATATTGTGTCAATAAAAATGAAACGAGACTGTCGGTGCATTGATGTTTCAAGGATTACGAGTTTAGTCTCTACTTCATTTAATTTCCTTATAGGCTTCTCTTTGAACCACTTGAACATCTTCGTCACCAAAGTTTGTTTGGATCGATCAACCTGCATATATATATAAACATAAATACGATATAAATTTACAAGAACTACATGTTCACGCTTCAATAATTTAAATAAATGAATTTCAATTATGAGATGTGGCGTCCTACTTTTAACTTTTTCACAGCCACGGTCATAGTTATGTTGCGCAATTTCAAATCAGCCTGCACACGCACACGCATAAAAAAAAAGGTGCATAATTAAACAAACTAAGTCTAAATTTGAAAGAGTGATTATAATTTAAACCCTGTAAACGGTCCCAAAACCCCCACTGCCAAGAATATTTCTGTTGTCGAAATTGTTTGTAGCGTTTATTAAATCTTTGACAGTGACAGTGTCAGTAGAGTCGTCACGTCGGAGAGTTATGGTAGTTTCTGTTAAGAAATGGAAAGAAATTTTAACAATAATAATTCATCTAAGAATTAACTGGTTATGCACTATATATACTCATATAGAATGCATAGTGTAGTTAGGCTCACTTTGCCACTCTTTGTTCTTCAGCCACCCCATTTTCCAACACAAAGCCAATAAAAGCAAGGGGGCAAACATGGATGCTGTTGCAATCATCGCTTTCTGAGACGGAGTCAGTTTCTCGCTTTTGATCGGTTTAGGGACTAAAATAAGTTATTGGATATGATGATGAGTGAGTGAAAAAAGTATATATAGTAAAAACAAAGTGAGAGGACATGTTATAACCTGGAGCTACCGATATAGCTGAAATGAGCGGTCCATTTAGGAGAGGGTCGTCATTTACAGCACCTTTGCCCGCCCACTTCAGGTGGATCTTCAATAACGAAGAATTATTTATTGTAATGTTTTCGAAAGATGCATTCCATGGTCTATTGGGAGCCCCAGCTAAAGCTTTTATGTTTAAATCCGGGAACACTAACTGGTCCTGCAAGATACACAAAAATGTTCAGATCACATGAGTTGATGTCTTCAAAAGTTAACACTCAGTTAATTATTATTTACCTGAATGTATACATCAAACACGCGATGCTTCAAGGAGCCATAGTCTTCCTCTTCTGCATAAACAATTTCAGAGAAATGAAGTAGCACGTTGTATTGCCCCTCAAGCATACAAAACACATAATACGTGAGAGAGACGGGACAGAAACGAGCTGCTTCAAACGGAGGTGAAGCTGAACATTCTGCCTTCTTTATGGAATCAGCGTCGCGAAACATCCCCTGTCCCGAACTATAGCCCCACTTTCCATTTGATATATGAACATTTGATGTTCCATTATCTGCATCGTAGTCCTCAAACTTTTCTTGACTTCCACAATTTATATATAATGTTTCATCTGCGCATGCAACAACCAAAATCAGGACAAACTTCTCATGTTAGCTGAAAAGATAATTTGTTAAGTTAGAATGAGCTTACGCTTTGATTTCTGCAGAGGGCATTGCTCTTTTGTTATTTCAGTTGTATTAAACCTTAATCTAGAAGATAAAAGGCATTAAATCGTGTGAGATTATTGAAAATCAAGTAATTTGATTATACAACAAATGTAAATTTTGGTGGCTTACCGGAGGTTGAGTGACGAATCAGTAGTGATGTTAATGTAATTGGGGCAGCATCCAAATAAGGTCCTGAGATATAAAAGAAAGTTTTCAAGAATGTGCAAGAACCGAAGGAAAACTAAAAACGACATGATTAACGCAATTCCTTACATGTCCGACAAAGTGCTTTTGTCCAATCTTCTGTTTAACTGCAAATTATTATTTGAAACATCCCTACAAGATGAAATTTATATAACAACAGCCCCGATAGTCACAGCGTATAATTAAACCACAAAACCAATGCTATGTCTTGCAACACACAAGTAGCAACATACACAAGAAGGTCTTCATTGGTGGCCCAGTAAGGAAATGTACCATCAAGCTTATTTCCTGCAACAGATCTGACAAGAAAAACACAAACTCTGAGGGACAATTACAATATATATGTCATTAAATGCCAAGCATTAAATCTCAAATTAAAACAATTTATCCCGAGTCACTGAGAGTAATCAAATAATTGCTTACAACTTAGACAAGTAATACAAACTATGTAATGAGTCCGGGATTCCTCCGGTTAAGCTGTTAAAACTCAAGTCTCTACTGGACAAAAAACATAAAATGTTAGTGATCCAGAAATTTGATAGTCTGCAGTGACTGATTTCATATATGTATATATATATATATATAAACTTACAGATATGATAAATATCGAAATTGGCCCAAGTATGCTGGGATCTCACCATAAACATAGCAATTTCTGAGAATCCTACAGTGCCACGCACAAACCCAAAAAAAAAAAAAAAACCAAGGAATGTGATTAATTTGTAGACTGCATATATACGTACTGGATAAACAAAACGTTCACTCACAGAGAATTTATTAGACTAGAAAATTTGGGAGCTGATTTGGGAAATTCAAAACCTATGGGGTACTTTAGGTCACTAACCCACCTGATAAGACATACAAATTGAATCAATGACGGTTTCATAGAATTCAAACGAGACTTTGCAGAAACAAAAAGTAAGGGTTCTTAATTACGTACAGAGAATAGAGACCTGAAAGTTCAAAAACTTCTAGGGGCAATCCCCCTTCAAAGTTATTTCCCAGGAGCTCTCTGTGTTCACCACCACAACAATTCATATACATAATTTATAGATGCAACTTTTAATTAAAGCGCACTGAGAGATCGAGCTTGCAGAAGAGAGAGCTTGGGCCAGCTCTTTATAAAGCTGCTCTCTATACTACCACTCATGCTGTTTCCGGCTACAGAACTGCATAATAAACCCGTAAAGCATCCCTTAATTAGCCCTATACTTGTATCACAAAATTCTACAGAAAGAATTATCACAACAGTACTCAATACTCACAATCGAGCAAGCTCTTTCAATTGGGTGTATTGATCTGGAATGGGACCAGTTATGTAGTTTGATGGCACAAGCCTACCCGAAAACAAAAACTGTAAAATTATAAAATCTTACTACAAATTCCTGACCCTCTTTGATCTTGCTGAAAACTTACAGCTCCCTGAGATGCTTCAAATTTGCAAGTTCTTGTGGAAGACCACCGAAGAAATCGTTGGCGCCCAAATCGCTTCGAACAACAGCAAATTGTTTACAACACAAACCCGACATGAAATGAAAATCATAATCATACTGATGCAAGTGTGTTTTGAATTGATTCATACATGTATTGAAGACTTTTCATTTTCCCAAGAAATTTTGGAATTTGTTGTGACAACATATTTGTGTGCATATACCTGACAATACAGAACTTGTAAATTAATAACAAAAAATAAAAAACGAAGAGAAAATAATAAAAACTAACAATTGACGATACTTACAAAGTTGCGAGTGAACTCAATTGAGCAAGTGAATCTGGTAACGGGACAGAGAGAAGGTTTTCGGATAGATCTCTATATATGTGGAAAAAAAAAAAAAAAAAAACTCAGTTTCTGCTAAATAAATAAGTAAATAACATAATGCTTTTTTGTTTTTAATTAGAGCTACGTACAGTTTCTCGAGATTCTTCAAATTCTTCCAGATGTTGGGTACGGAGCCATTTAGTTGATTGCTTGAAAGAACCCTGATAATATTGTATATATTTAGTTCATGAGTTTATAATTGTCATAAATAATAGTAATAACTACAATTTGATCAATAACATATATAGATTCTATTCCATTAATATTGACTTACATTTCCGTAAGTACAGTTAATTTTCCCAATGATTTTGGTATTTCGCCCTGAAGTCTGTTGCCCGAAAGATCACTGTTGAGCTCAAAACGACAACCAAAAAAGATAGTTTCTTTAAAATTTTGATACGAGCGTCTGACAAATAACAAAATGAGAAAAAACTCTCAACTTGTATTGATCAAGTATACGAGAGATTACAATATACACAACACTATCTTCTACAATTTTAGGCTTTTAATGTATAGGTATAAAAGTGTTTTATGTCTTGTATAACCCAAGTACGTGAGAGTAAATTAATCTGAATATCAACTTAACCCGAACAAACCTGAAATTACAGCAAAAAGATGCCCCCGGAACAGGAGGCCGTTTGTGACATATATCAAAACACAATGATTTATGTTTTGAAAATTAATCAATGTGAACACACTTATATATGCATCAATTTTGACTTACAAAATCTTCAGCGAAGATAACTCTCCCAGGGAGGCCGGTATACCACCTTGAAGTTGGTTGTTTGATAGATCACTGTTGAGATTATAATGACAGTCATCAATCAAACCCGAAATTGTGGACATAAGAAAATCTACCCCATACTTGTCGGGTTGAGACATATAATATGAATCCCGAGTACTAATAATCGAGTTGAATAAGTTTTGACCAACTCAAAAATCAACTTGAAGCTCACACAAACTTGCTTCTTTTGTAAGTCAAGTTAAGCTTTAATTTTCAACTCAAAATTTGATGACTAATCTATAGTCAAGTGTCAACTAATGTCAATCAAGTTCGTAATATATAAATAAGACCTCAAAATTTTATTTTAATACAAACAATGGGACATCTGTTTCTACGTGTACATGCTTTCTAATAAGTTAAATATATAATACAAAAATTAAAAAAAAAAAAAAAAAAAAAAAACAAAAACAAAACGAAACACTAATATTTTATGATGGTGAAAAATGAAAATATCAAATAGGCTATAGGGAAAACAATTCTTCAAGTCAACTTTGAAATGTTCTTCCTCGTATTTATTATTTGAGCCCGATCTTGAAACTGGAGTTAACGTTTATGGTGTAATATCCACATTAAAGGTCCTAATGTATTGAGATTATGAATGAGTCTTGAATTGTGAATCTTCTAATAATTAATCGATCAAATTTTGCCACAAAAATGATTTTTCTTGGGTAAAAGTTCCAATGTTAATTGTGCTAGCTAGACATGCATTACCATTAGCCATTAAAAAAAATTACAAAGTTTATTCCAAGTAATTGCAACTTACAGCCTACACAAGTAGGTAAAATAGGATACAACATCTGAAATGACTCCTTCCAGACCTGCACCCCACATTTTTCTACACAACAAATCAGGGAGTCAAATGAGCACAATGATAATTACCGGATGTGCATATGACTATATGAGACTGTTCAAGTCGTGATATCACTGAAAACTACTACATCTGTTTCAAATTAAATGTCGTTTTAGAGTTTTTCATACATACTACGATTAAGTAAAGTTGATAAATGATTTTTTTACCTTCAATTAAAAGACACAACAAACTCATCATTGTCTGTCTACTATAATATATTTGAATAATTTTTATATTAAAAACTTTTCATTTTCTATATGAAAGTCATTATTACTAATACTACTATTTATGGATTATAAAGAGTATTATAAGAAAGTCATATGTATATGTTTGTTAAAAGTAGAAATTGACATTTGATTTGAAACAAAAAAATGGACTCTAGAAATACATTTAATTTGAAACGAATGTAGTACTAATTAATCACTGGGTGTGGCGCAGTTGGTGCGTAGATGTTGCGTGAGTGAGAAGAGCTTTTGAGTTCGATCCCCACTCAACATACCTGTGAGTGAGAGGTGAGAAATCCTTAACCCTGTGACCAAGCCTCGAATGAGGTTAGTCTGAGTATGGTCAAATGACTTAAAAATGTCAATCGCGAAAGTGCGAGTCTGCTCATCAACCCCATCGTTTTATAAAATAAGAAAATAATAAATAAATAAATAAACTAGTAATTTGGGAAACATAAATATTTCAAATTTTATACAAAATTTTCTATAAACTAAAAACAAATGGTACCTATTTGTGCCGGAGAAATACAATTAACTTTATTTTTCATATTAACTATTAGTCAACATTAATACGTACATTGCTACGATGTTGTGCTCACTGTGGTTGTGCTCGTTATCTTTGCACTCGACCCGGAAATAGCCGCAAGCATTATCGGCAGATGGTGGGTTCTGAATCTTCAACAGCGTTGCCATGTCTGTGAAAGCATTAGCTGAGAGGCAATTTAATTAAGAATCCAATCAATAAATTACTCTGTAACCATATACTCCCTCCATTCCAAAATGAGTGTCTTGTTTCCATTTTTTGCAAAGATTAAGAATTATAAGATAATTTAGTGTGTTTCCAATATAACCCTCACTTTCCTACCTACACCCCATGTGCACCCCATGTGCAAAATTACCCATGTGCATAAGTGATAAAGGTAATATGGAAAAAACAATAATATAATAACGTAAAAATAGAAACAAGACACTCATTTTGAGACAAAAAATTTAGACAAACAAGACACTTATTTTGGAACGGAGAGAGTAATATTTAAAGAAAAAATGATCAGAAGCAATGGGTTTATTGTAGATTACAATACCTTCTCTTTCAGGTAAAACTCTGAGTTGATTTTGAGAGCTGGCGAGCTCACAGAGAAAGAGAAGGAAAAGACCAAGAATAAGAGTTTTTTTAATTTCCATCTTCTCTCTATCCAACATTTTTAGCTCGATACGTAGTGGACTCCTCAGTCATCTTCACCTTTTTATATTGATATTTTCAAGTACAATATTTATTACTAATACCCGTAAGAATTAGGTTGTGTTTGAGAACATGGATTTGATTCGAAATTCGTCATTTGAAATTTTGGATTTGAAATGCTGTATTTCAAATACATATATAATGTTTGGAAAAACATAAACTTTCAAATGACGAGGTATGAACTATCATTTGAAATCTCATGTTTTATGCATGTTTTGAATGCCAAATGGATTTCACTGAAATCTAAATCCAAATTCTTTGATTTTCCAAATAACTCATTTGACTCAAATTCAAGATTTCAAATTAAATGATGGTTCTCATACACACCATTAATGAATTCACAAATAACCATATAAGAAGTTATTTTACAAAGTACGACTTTTTAATTTGTGTTAAAAACTCAAAAAGATATTTAATATGAAATGTAACGTATAATATATAAATAGGATGACCGATTATTAGCTAGGTTGGCTCCTAATTCTGGCCTCTTTCACAACCATACACTTGCTAAGTTCTTCTGCTATATTTTTTTTTATATATAGCAAGTTCTTCTATTATTAGAAAGTCAACTTTATTAGTATAATTTTATTTTTAAAATGTTAATCTTGTTAGATGTGGAGTCCTAAAATCAAAAGTCTTTCTCAAATGTGGAGTCCCTTTCAAAATTTGGGAATTCAAGAGCCTCAAAACCTCCCCCTAAGTCTCAAAGTCTCTCCAAAACTCTGAAGATCAAACATCTCCCTCTGAGCCTCAAAGGCTCCCCAAGAGAACGTCCCCAGAGGCAATCTCAATTAACTTTTTCAAATGTTAGAATCACTAAAGCTGCACGAGTCACTTCAAAACAGTATAAAAAAAAAGACCATTCTTGGTCCCCAAACGATTGTCTCCTTCGTACATCTCGTACCACGCAAAACTCCCATGTAACACCCAATAACTGCTCACCATTACCCAGATTTGCGTGAAGAGTGACACATGAAGCTCCAATGCCACAACCCTCTTACAACACCAACGTGTGCACAAATTCTCCTCAACTACATCTATCTGATGTCTCCCGCATGCCACTCTCTTGAAATAACTTAGAGGATTTCTCCAAGGTCTCCTTAACGTATATGCCTCGTTGGGTAAACTCTAAGACTCATTGTCTTATCAGAATTTCAACAAGGCTCTTTGCCTCGTCAGATAACTTCTAAGGTTCATCGCCTTTTCGGGTAACCTACAAGGATCCCAGCCTCACCGGTTCTTCATCAAAGCGCCCCCCCTTGCCGGGTAGCTTCCAAAACTCTCCACCTTACTGGGGCGAAAATCAACAACATGATGATACATGACCGAGTTTGGTTTGTAAGTATAAATACAATTGTCTTGGTAAGAAAAAAAGTTACACAATTTACATTTAGACACCATTTATCTACTTTCACTCTCTAAATTGTTGTGATTTTCAGTTGAGATTTTATTTTCACACTCGTGATAGTGTCTATCCAGGGTCTTCATATTTAATTGATGTGTTGCCTTGTGTGGGTAACATGAAGCCAATATCGCGGACTAGCTTCCAACTCCATTCCCGAACTTCAATACTTAGATCATTTTCAACTCAACATCTAGCCAACACTTGGACAAAACAATAAATAATCCAGTTCACCAGATTTGATCCGTCCAAAAACGACGTATAAGTTAGCAACTTGACTCGTTGATTAATATCTCACTCGAGTTAGTTGAAAATCACGTGAATGAGAATTTTTTTTGTTTTTGAAGAAGAATGAGAATTTTTATGTAAAAGATATATACTTTTTTTTTTTTGGATAAGCGACGGCCTAAATGTGTATATATACAAGTAACCAATAGTGTTCAGGAAAAAGACTATTTCTCTTAACTCTAGCCTAAAGTTTTTGGCACCTTACCGCACCAAAGTGATCTCTTATACTACCACTAAGGATGTATAGAGTGAGGATTGATTCTGAGATCTCCTCCCACTCACACAGTTGGATTAATCAACTACGCCACTCTTAGTGGTTAAGATATATACTTCACAGTGCACATAATTGAACAATTAAAGCTATATTCCTCTAAAGGGGATTTTTTATTTTGTAGTGTGAAATAGAAAATAAAACGATTGATGCGAATATATCCTTCGCGAAGTCCAGAAGAAGTTAGAACACCTTTATTCCACACTCGAAAGTGGCTTTTTTGTAGTGGCTTTCTTTTTCTGTGTTTCTTCTTTTTGGTGACAGAAGATGTAGACACCGAAAGAAATAGTAAATTTTTTTGAGTGAAAGAGCCAATGAATATATTAATTAGGTCTCAATCTCAACCAGAAAATTCAATACAGACTTGAGCATAGAGCAGATACAGGACCGATGACGGACAAACACCCAATTTCAGCCCTCGCAAGCAATGGCGGAGCCAGTAAAATTTTTTTTATTCAAAGATCATAAATTTAATTTTTTTTTGAAGGGAAGATCATAAATTTAATTAGTACTTTTTTATATGGTAATATCAATTTTTTATGCTCACTTCTACCATACTTTTCTACCAATCAATCTCAAAAAGTACTCCACATCAATTGGGTCTAGTCGAAAAAATTATTTCAGTTCTAGCCCCAAAGTTGTATCCGGATAAGTAAAAAGAAAGCAAAGTAATTTGAACCGCTAGATTTCACTTACATAAATTCTAACCCACCCATTTCGGATGTACCGGCTAAGTTAATCCAAAACTTACATATATTGGTTAA
>JAYMTA010004551.1:0-12513 GCA_036897625.1 Pelargonium cotyledonis
TTTTTTTTGTTCTTTAAGGTGTATCGTTTCTTGTTCCCAAAAATTAATAATATATCGTTATTTCTGCTAAAAAAAAATGAAACGGATGTTATATATATTTTCAATGGTGTCCACAAACACATTACACATGACACTTCTATATAAAACCCTACCCCCATCTCCATTTACACACACCATATCCAAATACCAAACCAAAACCTTCCCTGCCTAGCTAGCTTGTCTCTATATCTCAAGAAATGGCTGCCACCAATATCACCATGAAGCTTGCTCTACTCCTCCTACCATCTGCTCTACTGGCTGCAGCTTCACCATCAGCTCAGTCACCCATCTCATGCGACCAGCTCAGCACCAAACTCTCGCCATGCATTGCCTACCTCACCGGTGGATCGTCGTCGGCGAGTTATTCCCCCGGCAGGTTCTATCCCGGCGGCTGAATGCTGCACCGCCCTCAAGAAACTGAACTGCGCCACCGCCACCACCCCCGACCGCCAGGCAGTATGCAAGTGCATAAAGGCAGCTGCGGCCACCACCCCAGGTTTCAACTACGACCTCGCCGCCTCCCTCCTCGCAAACTGCGGTGTCAAAATCTCTTCCACCAACTGCAACAGGTTCCTACTACTACTCTTTATCAATTGTACAAAAGGAATTTAAACCAATTTATTTTTTGGCTTAGCTCATTAAATTTTACTCATACACACTCCAGTGAATTAGTGGGAGAGGAGCGATTCGTCCGGATCTATGAGTTTTAATGAGGTGTCATTATCTTATGTATTGATGAATTAGCCTAAGCCAAAAAGTATTAGGCTTAAGAATCTGAACCATTATAAAGAGACAAACAAAATTGATCCGGATGAGGTGTTATAAGACCACAAATTCATGAAGATGAGTATGCGTGATAATGTGAGATAACCTCATTAACCATAGCTGAGAGCATAATCCTATAAATCATAACTGTAATTCTTTTTTCTCATATATATATTACAATAAATCTCAGTCAAGTTATTAGTAACTGAGATTCATTCAAAACACAAAATAAATGAATCCGAACAAGCACTCAGCGCCAACAAATTCTTATATTCAAACAAAATCTTGTTTATTTGATTTTTTATTTTTTATTTTTCATTTGCGGAACTGAGAGATCCTGGTAGTAGCTGAAAGAGGATCTTAACTCTATCTAGTAATAGCTATGTTTGTGTACGTGGCCTTTATGTAGTAACTTTATCTTAAAACGGCGTCAATATTTTTGACACCTATGTACGTTACTATGTTAAACCTGTGTTTTCTGGTCATAAAATAAATAAATAAATACACAAACAAATTATAAACATGTGTCTTATTTCTTCATTTATATATGGTATTAACGCTACAGAGATCTTTAATATATAAAAAATTTACTTTTCAGTTTTTCAGATAAATATTGATACCATATATTGGTGACTTGGAGAATAAGTTTCTCATATTGAGGGTTTTCATAATATTTATATCTTTATATATTGAGTATTATATATGTTGTTTATTTAAACTCTTTTTATGACTATATGTGATCGAATTGGTTAAAAGTAAATTAAATTGAGTTATATATACATGTCTACTTTGTACCAATGATAGAGAAACTATTAACTTTGTACTCATAAGTCTTTTAAAGTGTCTTTGACTATTGTTCAAGACAAATATTTCATTTATAATATTATATTTGAGCTTTATTTCATATACATATTTACAGTTGTGTAAAATTTGGTTTAGTCTAATCCAAGTCTTCAATTCTTGAGTATTATCTTTGTTTAAGGGGTGTATCTACTCTATGAAAATTTGGTAATAAAAAAACTATAAAGTGATTTTTCATAGAAGATATAGAAACATGGACAAAATAAAGAAATAAAGCACTAAAGTTCTGTTGCTACACAAAGATGGAACATCATGGAAGCTGGACTCCGAAGATGGAACAACAAGCAAGCTGGACTCGCGCAATTTCTCAACCAATAACACTCGGACAACACCTGTAAAACAAGGTCTGATGGAGATTGTCTCCTTTAAAACCCTCCGACGCGCAAGTCACACACTTGCACATGAGAGTTGAGTTGTGTAAGACAGTATTGTTTGCTAATGAAAAACGTATATTATTATTTATTCTAGTGTGTATTTATACATGTACTCTGAACCCTACTAATTTTAATAAAATTAAAACTTTTCTTGGGCTTCTCTATTCGCTGGGCATACGCACCTCCTGGGTTACAACTCGTTGTGACAAACCACAGCTCTCAGCCCACCATGACCAGCTTACAGCATGCAGGGCCCATAATAAAAATAATATACCTACCCTGTCTTTTGTCGTTTACCGTATAAAAATAAATTTCTACATCCTGCATGCCTCTCTATTCCATTTTCAAATTTTTTTTTTAGAAAAAATAATAAAAAATGCATAAAAATACAAAAATCTTTGCATCCTACATGTCGCTCTCTGCCATTTACAATTTATTTCTGAAAAAATAATAAAAAAATGCTAAGAATTTTTGCAGCCTTTATGCTGCTTGCTACCATTTTCAATTTGTTTTTTAATTAAAAAATAATAAAATAATAAAAAATTCCAGAAACATGCAGAAAATTTATGCATCTTGCATGTTGTTTTCTGCTTTTTCTGTATACATGCTGCACTTTTTGTAGGAGAGATACGAATCTGTGTCCGTCGAGCTGACTAAGCTTCTCAATGTAGCCAGGAGGCTCTTCTCATGGCTCAGACCAAATTTGACAACGAGCAAGGCTTACTAGCAATCTCATAAACACACAACTAAGGTGGAAGCTTAGTTGTTTGCTCGCAATGCTACCTCTGAGAAAGATGTTTTAGAGCTTGCTCGACTGCAGGGGGTTCTTGATGGACAGAGTAGCAAGTTCATTCCTTGGCTTGAGAGACTTGTTGGGAAGGATTGAATGGTCACTATGAACTACAATAGTTCATACTACACAGGTTTTGCCCACTGCAAGCGAGCAGCCGTCCACTATGGAGATATCATTCAAGTATTTGCCTCCAATCTATCCTTTGATGAGTACCAGGTGCTGCCCCCAGTGGAATATATGACTCTCACTACCCCTACTTTTGAGCAGAACGAGGACGAGGACGAGGACAAAACGGAAGGACGACATGATTAGTCCCTTTTATGATGTTTTCTTTTATATGTTTCTATGGTTTATGTTTTTGTAACACTCGTTTCCAAACTTTGTTTGTAATGTCTACCGTTATGATATATTTACTTGAATCTACATTACATTATGCGTTATGTTTACATTGTTATCATCTTCCTTAACTTGATGACGTACATAAGGAAAGATGATAGCAATGTAAACATAACACAGAACGTAATGCAGAATCAAGTAAATGTATCATAACGGTAGACATTACAAACAAAATTCGGAAACGAGTGTTACAAGAACATAAACCAAAGAAACATATAAAAGAAAACTGCGTACATAAAAAGGACTAATCATGTAGTCCTTCTGTTATGTCCCCGTCTTTGTTATGCTCAAAAGTAGGGGTAGCTAGTATGAGTCATGTATTCCACTGGGGACAACGCCTAGTACTCATCAAATGATATATTGGATGCAAATACTTGAATGATATCTCCATAGTAAACGACTGCTCGCTTGCAGTGGTCAAAACTTGTGTAGTATGAACTATTGTAGTTCATACTGATAATCCAATCCTTCCCAACATGTGTCTCAAGCTAAGACATGAACTGGCTACTCTGTCCATCAAGAACCTCATGCAGACAAGCAAGCTCTAAAACATCTTTCTTACAGGCAGCAATGCGAGTAGACAGCTGAGCTTCCACCTCAGTAGTGCATTTCTGAGATTGCTAGTAAGCCTTGCTCCTTGTCAAACATGATCTGAGCCTTGAGGAGAGCCTTCTGGCTGTGCTGAGAAGCCTGGTCAGCTCGACGGGCCTAGGTACGTAGCTCTCCTACAAAAAGAGCAGTCTGTATACACAAAGGGCTATACACAATAAGCATGGATATAAAAATAACAATGGTTATGTGAGATCAAACAAGTAGACACCAGCTGCATAGCATGGAGAACAACCATATCCCTGACTCACTCAGTGGAGGCAGAATCCATGATGTTCACGTCATATAGAGGATACATGCCTTTGTTGAGCTATAAGACAGCATCCAAATGAAACATTGCACTCTTTTAGGTGTTGAAGTTCATACTCAAGGTGACATTTTCATCCTCAAGAAGAGGCACATGCTCACTCACCCCCGCCTAACTATTCGCATTAATAAACTGCTCATGTGGAACTGTGATCCGTGATCGGTTAAGCAGAGGCGTGATAACTTGAGGTGGACAGAGTCGCTTGAAGGATCCAGACTCAGGACCCCGAGACTTACTACTCTAGACAACCTCTGAGGTATGATGTGCACTCCCCTCGCCAGCTTGGGACTCGAGTTGCTGCGCACGCTGAAGAAGGTAGTTTAGATTCATGTCTAAGCACATACATCAAATATATCAGTATAAAAATGTGTATTGTTGCAACCACCAAGCGTGCTACTAATATAAGCAAAAGTTAAATCACTACTTAGAAAAAGATACCAAAAGAGGGAGTTATAGTCAGCTGCCGCCCGTGGTAGGACCCTAAAGAGCATAATTGAGTAACTAGCCCACATAGGTAAGGATGGTCTCTACTGGGGGAAGAAAAGCTAGTATTAATAGGCACTCTGAAATCCCCACTCTGAACACACACTTCAGGATTGGTCCCCACTCTGAAAGATATCTAGCAAAAATTAAATTTATTTTTCAAAACAACTGATAATGAGATAGCCCGAAAGTAATATCATCTTGTCCCCTAGGTTTGGAGAGTTATTTGATACAAACCCCTAGATAACCCAAGGTTAGGCTCAACACCGCGGTTGTTGACAGATTGAAATGAAACTTATTAGGATAAACCATGCATTATGATCAAGTTGGTTGGGGGTAATATCATATTGGTGCAAAAAGTAGACAACGAACAGGTGAGGAGGCAACTGGAACCCATTTTCAAAACAAGTTTGATAAAACCATACCCATCCTGGCGAACAATTGTCAGGAAATTGATGAGCGTCGACTACATATAACTCAATGTTGGACGAGATTGAGGACCAGAGCCGGTTAGCTTCCAAAGTCAATTTGAAAAAATAGACTTGTAGTCGTAAATGGTGCTCCTATTATGGTGGATAATAGGAGGCACATAAGAATCTATCATGGAGGCAGACATAGTATCACAAGACACTTCCTCACAAGAGGGAGAAGAAAGAGAATCGTCCCAAGACATAATTGTTGAATAAAAAAAATAAAAAGAAAAAGAAAAACATAGAGGGTGCAAACACTTACTTGATGTGGCGGACAAAGTAGATAGAGTAACTGAATCTTCCAAAAATGTACCCAAATAATGGTATGCACACACAAATATACATGTTACAGGATGCATGATACAACCTGCAACAAAGCTGCTCACTGTTATGGGGAAGATGAAAGATCATAATTTTTTTGAATTTTTCATCATTTTTAAAAAATTCATCAGAAGAGCTAGTGCAAAGATTTTCTGAAAAAAATTTATTATTTTTTCGACTTTTCGAAAATTTGAAAACGGCATAGAGCAGCATACAAAGAGCACATGGAGGATGCAAAAATTTTGTACATTTTCTAGAATTATTATTATTATTTTTTCAATTTTTTTGAAAAATATAATTGATTGAAAATGGCAACAAGCAACATGCAAAAACTTTTTGCATTATTATTATTCTTTTCAAAAAAAAAATGACGAAAAAGGCAGCAGGCAGCAAGTGGCATGCAGGATGCATAATTTTTCTACATTTTTACGAAATTTTTATTACTTTTTCGATTTTGTCAAAAAAATGAAAATGACAGAGTAGCATGCATGATGCAAAAATTTTTTACATTTTCTGGAATTGAGTAAATTTTTTCAAAAAAAAAAAATTTTTTAAATGGCCGCAAGTCGGATGCAAAAAATCCTGCATTTTTTGGAATTTTTTATTGTTTTTTCAATTTGTTTAGAAAAAAAATGTTGAAAATTGCAACAAGTAGCATGTGGAGAGCAGCATGTAGGATGCATAAACTTTCTGCATTTTTTGAAATTATTTTTATTTTGTCAAAGGAAAAAATTACAGAGGAAAAAGAGTGAAGAACAAATGTTGGAACGAGTAATATGATGAATGAAAGAAAAGAAGGGAAGAATCGAAGAACTTACGGAGAGCTTAAGGAGAGAGCTTGTAGGCAAGTAAAATGAAAAAGGAGGATCTCAATTTATTGGGAGAGATGAAAGGTTTTTGTTGCCACAAAGACACAATTGACATGTGCGCAAGATAGATGCAGAGATGAAATATATGGTAGTGAGCAAAATATTTTGTTCACTAACACACGTTAATATTATTTGTTTATTATTTTTATACGGTAAACGACAAAAGACAGAGTAGGTATATTATTTCTATAAATTACTATGTTGTCTTCTTAGTACGAAAGAGCACAATAGGGCATAGGCAAGTGTTATGGGCCTTGTATCATGTAAGTTGATCATGGTACGTGGACTGAGAGTTGTGGCTAGTCACAACGAGCTGTAACTCAGGAGGTGCGTAGGCCCAGCAACTAGAGAGGCCCAAGAAAAGTTTTAATTTTATCAAAATTAGTAGGATTCAGAGTACATGTATAAATATATACTAGAACAAATAATAATGTACGTTTTTCATTAGCACACAATATTGTCTTACACAATTCAACTGTCATGTGCAAGTGTGTGACTTGAGCGTCGGAGAGGCCTAAAGGAGACAATTTCCATCAGACCTTGTTTTGCAGGTGTTGTCTGAGTGTTGCTGATTGAGAGGTCGCGCGTGAGTCCAACTTGCTTGTTTTTCCATCTTCGTGTAGCAAAAGTCCAAATAAATTAATCTACGTACAACATTCGGTATTCAAGCAATATGTAAACGATTAGTCGTTTACACACCCTTTGCAAATAGAGAAAACATATTCAATTTCATAAATAGAAAAAAATTGTCACACAAAACTGATTGGATAACCTCTTTATCGATCTTTTCTTACTCTTTAATTCTTAATATTAGTGTTTCACAAAACTCTTTTATAACTTAAAAATAACAACTAACAATAAAATAAAAACAAAAAAATTTGCAAATAACGAACTCATGACCTTTCATCATAGCCTTGGAAAAACGTTGATGTTCTAAAGTACACACGGCTATTTGCCATGAGTTGCACAACCGTAGCAGTGGCTAGCAGTTTAAGGAAGGTCAATGGTAACAATCGCAATGCTTGTCCGAACAGAGTTGAGACAGTCCAGGATTTGAAGGACTATAAGTGTGATTTTCTTGTGTGTTGTGACGGTTCATTTGCCAACGATAAAGGGGGTATTGGGTGGGAGCTTCTTAACAGTAATGGTATCACTATCGCTAAGTTCTGCTCACCGGTCAAGGCTCACAGTGCTTATCATGCGGAATTGTTGGCTATTCTCTCATTTTTAAAATTTCTCGTTTACAGTAACATCTCCAGTTGTGCCATCATTTGTGACTTGCTATCTGTTTGCAGGGATATTTCTTAGATGTGTTTTGAATATAGAGATGATTGGGCAATAGGAGAAGATATTTGTAGTTTAATGTTTTCCTTAGATAATGTCTTTTGTAAATGGGCAACCAGACGGGCTGTGCTTGGGGGCTCATGATATAGCTATTTTGGGTCGTAATAGTGTAGCTAAATTCTAGACCATGTAACTGCTTTTATTTTGTTGAATGTGATGGTGGTTATCTAAAAATAACAAATAAACCATATCACTTTTTGCAGTACATACATACGGTCATTTAAGCCATCGTTCGTCAACCCTGATTCATTGTTTAATCTCTTTTCGTTTCTTTTTTTTTTTATCAGGAATAGACACTTTATTCATGTAACAATATTACAAGAACAAAGCACAAGGAGACTACAAGAAAACAAAATGGAACAAACAAAGCAATATGAGCCAGAGATTACAAGGCATAGTGAATTGATAGAGGATTGTTTTTCCATTGAGTGAAGGAGAATTGCCCAGTAGGAAGTTTCAGAGATGCGGCTATGAATTATGATTGCAAATGAGATGAATTGAACTTGCTCATAAGCTACTAATTAAGATGCAGACCAGTTTGTTGTTGAAAATGGCATCATTTCTTTGCTTTCATGATTCCACCATGGACTAACAGGCTTGGACGAATCGAGGTGGAAGGAAGCTAGGGTTGCCAATAGATGCTTGTGGCACGCCATCTCCCATGCATGCAGTTTGCGTCTGTATGGGATTTGTCATGGGGTGAAAGAGATGTGAAAAAATGGGAGGCTACAGATTTCTCTTTATGTGTGACTAGAGTGAATAGACGAATGAAGAGTGTTGCCAGAGGAGTGACTGTGGCCCAAGGATCTTAACCAGAATTTAATCAAATCCCCGACTCCAAGCCTCCATAAGCTGCCATCCAAATTCCAGGAGAGGAGGCTCATGGTCTACTGGAATGTTATGGAAGTTTAAGAACAAACCTCTTGCTCCGGTCTTTACCAGGAGCGAAATGCCGTCCAGTATAGTCTCCTCAGGTCCATTTGGTACGTACTGCTCCTAGCTCTTTACAGAAAGCCCAATACTCTGATGGAGATATTTCAGTTTTGGAATTGGTGGTCTGGCTCTTAGTTAGGGTTCTTCTGGGGATGAAGAGGGCTCCTGACTTTTGCATGGATTTTTTTGGGAGGGGTAGAATAAGTGGTTTGTTGAAGTGGATCCCAGAACGAGGAAGTGAGATGTTATGTGCAGTCATAGACAATGTCGAAACCGATCGAGGCGTCAGAGGAAGAAGACTGCATGGAATCTGAATTAGGTGATTCATTTTTGCGGTGGAGTGCATGTGGCAATTAATGGCTGAGAGAGAAGTGCAGTAGCTGGTTGCTGGGGGTCTTCAACCGGTGGAGCATTAGTGGTGTTATTAATGTTCCCACGTGGCTCGAAGCCCGGTGGAAACTGAGGCGTCGACAACTGCGGAGGGTTGGAGTTGACCGGAGAGATGTTCGACCTTTGGTTTCCGGTCGACCCGTTGATCGATCTCGACCTATTGCCTGATGAGTTTTGCAGTGACTGACAAATTGGACGAAACATATAATCACCTGGAAAAAGATTTGAAACTTGACATTCGGCTGTCAAAGTTGAGAATCGTAGACTCCGTTGTGTCTCAAAGTGAGCAATCTATGGATGGGCATCATGGACTTTGTGTGGACAAGTACTTGAGCTTGGTCCAGTTGAAAGCCATTAAGAGTAGGAGGATTGATGTCTGTCTATCAGAGTATCGTACCGGCCCTCTGATTAAGTTTCTTATTGATGGTTCTGACCAGAGATGGCAAGGGATGCCATGAATTGACAGCCAACAAAACCTTCCTGATCCTTCGACTCGAAAGCTTTCCCTGAGCAGGGATCTGGACACATCTGTTCTAGAAATGGCTAGAACGCCCCATTGAAGCGGGAGAGATCCAGTGAATCCAGAGCAAAGTGGTTCTTCGTTCAGCACCGGGACTACGGGTATATATAGTAACAGAGCCAGTACGTTGCAGTGCGCAAGGGTTTTCTCTTGAGATTGCTAAGCTGTCTTGCATAGTCAATGAACCAACAAGAGCTAAATTCCTTGTAGCCTCGAAGTCCCCGGAACGCTTTCCTGGCTTCACTCTCAGATCGGACTGTGACGAAACCATACCTCTTTCTCCTATGATTTTGGCTTGACGGGATAACGCAATGTTCAACAACAACACAATATCTAGCAAAAGCTTTCCTGAGTAAGTCTGTGGTGGTGTATGGTGACAGATTACCCACATAAAGGGTTGTGGGATTGAATGATGAGGGTGTGTGGTGGTTGGGTTGACGGTGGTGGTGGAGAGCCATTAACTAGGCGTTTTCTGCTTAGACTTGTGTTGTCTCTTTTCGTTTCTTAAGACTCCATTTTAGCATCAATAAACCACTTATATAAATACAACTATATCAATTAAGCCACAATAACAAACTAGTTTATCTCACACATTACTTTATCATATTTTGTTAGGAAAATCATTTATATCTTGTTTTGTGAAGAACTTCCTCTCAACATTTAATGTTTTTCTTCACATATATGATTATATGCTCATCACCGTTGACACTTAAAACTCTTGAAAAACATTTTGTCAGCAAATGAAGAATTAGTACGCAAAACAAGAATGCAGTGGAAAACCGCTTTCTTTTAAAGCTGAGTTTGAATATTGCAAGAGAAAATTTTATATTTTGATTTTGGTTTATTTTCATAGTAGCACTTAAAAAATGTGTTCATTCAATACACAGAACTCATCAGTTAACATTTATTGAAATATAATATTAAAGTATAAAGGGAGACTTCAACTATCACCTTGTGTTTTTAGTTGAGTTAGTTTTCTAAAATGCTATAGCCTATAAGAACCTTGCTACCGAAATGTCAGGGGTTCAAATCCTAACGTCCCAAATTTGTGAAATTAAAACTCTTATTTATCTCTCGACGAGATTTTTTAATTCATTTCTTTGGGTATTCTTTATAACTATTCTCATATATTTCAAGCTCACTTGCGCTCTCTTTATCGTCGCTTATCGGTCCACCCGTAAAGTTACAGACTCTTACCTATCTCTCTATCTTTAGTCCACTCGTAAATGTCAATTAAAAAGGGAGTTCTAATTTATCTCTTTTCAATCCACTTGTATAGCCATAACTAGCATGCACGTGAGGACTTCAACTATCACCTTGAACTTTTTTTTTTTTTTGGTAGCTCTCGACGCTCTGAAGTTCAAACACAATCAAATCGACGTTCTCGAGATCTTAGAACACTACTCTACACATTAGAGGCTTTTTATGACTCTGATAAGCGTTCCAGGCCACGAGAGACACACGGAAACACCTTAATCACATTCGGCGTGCTCGGGGGAAAGATGTCCAAGCCATGTGTTGGGACCCAAGTGGATCTCACACCCTCATCGACGAATCACACGTCGACACGTGATGATAATTAGGAAAAGTATAAATATTCCTCTTTTAGTAAGAAAGATAGATATTCATTCTATCAAATTACTTTCTCTCTCTAAACGCCTTGCACAGTTTCATGTATTTCGGCCGAACACTTATTCTTACATCTGAGTTGGCACCCCGAAAATACTCTGGATACCTCATTCTTTGGCGTGTTGCTTCTGCATAGGTCACAAGTTTCACGAACCCCTTGATTAGCTTAACACTGGAATTGACACAAAACTACAGAACTTGAGACTTAGAAAACTAAATACTTAGGAAATTCCTTAGGACGTTGACATATGACAGTAACATTTTTGTGTGTTTGGTTTGACCACTTTAAACAAGCGCATAGGTGAAGATTTAACTTGTGAATTTAACTGTATAAATCTTTGGTCAAGACTTTGCCTAAAATCTTCTCTCTCTTTTTGTATAAAAAGATAAGGTAAGAGACTCAATTTGATCTCTAAACTTTGATGTTTTGACTCAATTTAGTCCCTAATTTTTTTAAACCAAAAATAGTTTCTGAACTTTGGTGTTTTGACCAAATTTGGTCCAGAACTTTTAAATATTGACTCAATTTGGTTTCTTAACTTTTGATACAAACTCTAAGAGCAATGACCATTTTGGGTCAATATGCGAAAGTTCATAGATCATTTCGGGTCAAAACAAAGTTCATGGACTAAGTTTGGTCAATATTTGAAAGTTAAATGACCATTTTGAGTTCAAATTTTTTTTAATCAAATTGGGTCCACCAATGGAGTCATTCAATACTCACCTAATCACTTTTTATCTCTCTAGATTGTTTGGAAATTTTCACCGTCACTCTTTGTTGTAGTTTTTTGTTTTTAGTAGTGTTAAATATTCTTTTTCATGTAATTTTTTTACAATGAATATAAGTACCTATTGCCGATAAAAAAAAAATCAAATTGGATCAAAACATCAAAATTCAAGACTAAATTGGATCTTTTACCAAAGATATAAATTAGACAAATAAAGGGCCAAAATTCAACCCCACAAAATGTGTTATAATTATGCTTGTCACCATGTAGAATGTTAATTATATTTTTCATAGTATATGTAAAGAGATGATACTAGAGTTTGTGGCAAAAGAGTATCAGTTAAGCTTCTTGCCTCTTGCTCAAGTGTGATGCTATATATTGCCATGTCCATCCTTGGAGCTGTACACTTTCTTTCTATTTAGAATAATGTGTGTACTTGTTAAAAGAAAAGAAAAAAAAGAAAGGTTATATACTTCCAGATCCTCTGAACTGTGTTTTTTTTCTATGTTACCCCCTGCCCTCAAAATTTAGCCATTTCGAATCCTGGACTGCAATTTTTTTTTTACACCCAATTTACCTACTATTGCCGGTAACCGAATGTCACGTCACCGATTTTTCCACGTCACCACGCCACGTCGCTTTTTTGCAACGCCACCACGCCCCGCCGTCAGCATCATCCCCT
>JAYMTA010004552.1:0-12512 GCA_036897625.1 Pelargonium cotyledonis
CGCCACCGTCCACCCCGGCCGCCCTCCCTGCATCGAGCTCCGGCCCCACCCGCTCAGGGAGACCCAGGTCGGCAAGTTCATGAGGAACATTGCTTGCGCGGAGGCCCAGCTGTGGGCTGGCCAGGAGAGCGGGGTTAGGGTTTGGAACGTTGACAATGCGTACGAGCCAGGTTGCGGGATTGGAGGCAGGGTCAGGAGAGGGGACGAGGATGCGGTGCCGTTTCACGAGTCCGTCAACACCGCGCCTACCTTCTGTTTGATGGCTGATGTTGGGCACAAGCTGGTTTGGAGTGGACACAAGGATGGCAAGATCCGGTCCTGGAAGATGGATCAGACTTTTGATGGCACTCCTTTCAAGGAGGGTCTCTTATGGCAAGCCCATAGGCTTACTGTTCTTTCCATGGTTATGACCTCCTATGGTAATTACTCTACTATGGCTTCATAAATTCACTTTTTGGTAGTTAATTACTACTTGGTTTTGGTTAATTTAGACTTTTAGAGCATGTTGCATTTGAAAAGAAGCTACAGATTTTCCAACAGAAGTACGCATTTTCAATTGGAACATAACTGATGTTTTCAAAGAGTCTGTAATCAGCTTACTTTAACTTTAATTCATCCTTGCTTTGGTGATTCCAGGTGACATATGGTCAGGCTCTGAGAATGGTGTTATTAGGGTCTGGCCATGGGAAACCATTGAGAAATCTCTTTCGCTCAAACCCGAGGAAAAACACATGGCTGCATTATTAGTGGAGAGGTCTTGCATTGACCTTAAAAGCCAAGTAACCGTTAATGGTAACTGTATGATATCTTCTTCGGATGTCAAGACGATGCTATGTGATCACGTTAGAGCAAAAGTTTGGTGTGCTGGATCTACATCGTTTTCACTGTGGTATGTTTTAGCTTTCCACGGTACTTATCAAGTTTCTTTATTGCAGTAGTTCGAACTTCAAAGCTCTGAGATTTTAATTTCAGAGTTTACTTGTAGAAATTTTATTTTTGAAGCTGAAATTTATCTGTAAGTGATAGAAAAGTTTTGTTTTACAACAATTATAAAATAGTAGTTTCCATGTTAATTGCTCTGTTCAATAGACTTTAAACCTTGTATGAAGTCATTATCGTTAATTAAGTACATGCAAGCTTATGAATACACTATATCTCAAATTTCACTGTTTCAAAATCAAATATTTCCATGTGGAAGGCATCATTTATGGTGCATCATTACTTTAGTTGACTTCTTACATCTAATCAATCATGATTCCTGAGAGGTGGTTATTCAACAGGGATGCCCGGACAAAGGAACTTTTGAAAGTATTTAATGTTGAAGGCCAAACGGAGAATCGGGTTGACGCGCCACCACCACAAATGCCAGATCAGCAGCCAGTAGAAGAAGAGATGAAAGTAAAATATGTTTCCACAACGAAAAAGGAGAAGTCCCCGGGCTTTTTGCAAAGATCACGTAATGCAATAATGGGAGCTGCAGATGCTGTTCGCCGTGTTGCAACTAGGGGAACAGCCTCTTTCCAAGATGAGGTAAAGAGAACAGAGGCACTAATGCTTGCTCCAGATGGAGTGATTTGGAGTGGCTGTACAAATGGCTTGCTTGTGCAGTGGGATTCAAATGGAAATCGTTTGCATGATATTAATCTCCATCCCTGTGCTGTTCAATGTTTCTGTACTTTCGGAACACGAATATATGTAGGTTATGTGAGTGGCATTGTCCAAATAATAGACCTTGAGGGAAATCTTATTGCAGGATGGGTTGCTCATAGCAGTCCTGTGATTAAAATGGCAGTTGGAAGTGGTTATATATTTAGCTTGGCTACTCATGGTGGTATTCGTGCATGGAACGTTGCATCACCAGGGCCTATTGACAACATAATACGAACAGAATTGGCTACAAAGGAAAACACATACATAAAAAGAGACTGTGTCAGAATTGTGGTTGGGACATGGAATGTTGGTCAAGGAAGAGCCCCTCAGGATGCTCTTAACTCATGGCTAAGTTCTGTTGCGTCAGATGTTGGCATTATCGTAATTGGGTTACAAGAAGTAGAGATGGGGGCTGGTTTTCTTGCAATGTCTGCAGCCAAAGAAACTGTGAGCTCTTATTAACTTTTCTACCTGTTGTTGTGTAGCGTACCCTTGTTTATTTCTACAGTTTCTTCTCTATTGATATCATTTTAAGTTTCCCAAACAAATAGGCTTGAAATTTTGATTTTAACTATAGGAAGAAGTCTGTGATCTGTATTTAGAGTTCAAAATGTTTCTTTCCGACTTCATAGTTTCTTGGTGTTTTCAGTCTACCATCTATTTTCTTTGTCACATTTTCACATTGTAGAAGTAACTTATGAATAGAAAAATGTGGATAGTCTTAGTCAATCTTCTGCATCTCTGGAGATGAGTATTGATTGTGCTATGTGACTTTTGTGTAGGCTCTGGTTTGCATGTATGAAAAAACTAAGTGAACTAATTGTTGAATATTACATTTAGTCTATAAGTAGTTATTTTAAGATATGAATCCCATATGTTTATTTATGTACCTTTCGAATCTCAAAGTCTTCATTCAGTTCTCCCGTGAAACATTTATAAAATGTATTCATTGGATTCAGTAATTCTTGATCTGCCGAGAGATTATCAATAACCTCTATTAACACACGCTCCTCTCTTGCATGGCTTACTTTAACCTATCAAATTTGTTTTGTAACATCTTCAAAACATTCAAAATTGAATCCTGAATAGCTCTCCTGAATCATGAGTATTTATGTTTGCACTTGCCAAATATTTCTTTCAGTTTAAGCAAAAAGTATCAGTCTCATTATGAGAAGTGACAATCATGCTGCCTCACAAAAATTTGAACTCTCTCTTCATGTGTACTTTTTTCTGTATTACATGTTTTGAACTGTTTTCTTAATTCTTTCATTTATAGGTAGGACTTGAAGGGAGTTCTGTAGGACAATGGTGGATTGACAATATTGGAAAAGCCTTGGAAGAAGGAACAACTTTTGAGCGAATGGGTTCCAGACAATTGGCTGGACTGCTCATATCTCTTTGGTAAGTAATTGTTCTAAAAGGATATTTGTTATATATCATTTTAATGTCGGATATAGTCTGTGCATATAACAAATCTGCTTTCGTCTTTCCTTTTTCTCAAGTCTCTAAATCAGAACCTCCAACAGTGAAATATATTGGTCCCAACTCTATTCAGTCACTCGACCCAAAAATAATGCTCTTTCTCTAATATAATGTATTGCTATTGCTCTCTTAGGGTAAGAAAGAATCTTAGAAAACATGTTGGGGACATTGATGCTGCAGCAGTTCCATGTGGCTTTGGTCGCGCGATTGGCAATAAGGTTTGTATATTTTGACTCCTTAATTGCTCTTTGTCTTTATGTTTCTTCCCCCTTGTTCCAATTATTTTTATTATTGCATACTGGACCAATCATGTAGAACAATGTAGTCATGCATATAAGATGTACTGAAGGCAGGTGTACATAATGAATGCATCATGATGCCTGACCACCTTCTTACCACAGCATGATTTAGTAATAATTGCCATTTTGTTAATTAGAAAAGTGAGTGTTACATACGTCAACAAGGCTGGTACCATTGATTCTTAACTTTAGCTCATCTTACACTTCACACTGTGGCATGCTTGAAGTTAAAATTTGGGTTGACATTGGCACTACTCTGCAATGAACCTTGTTTGTATGATACTACCAAAGTAAGGCACATGAGAGTAATTATTTTTTCTGTTTTGGAAGATAAACTGAGCATACTTAAATCAATACTAATTATACAACTTTTCTGAAGTACATTACCTAATTGTACATGTCATTTCTCCTTCTACAATGGTGTGTAGAAAAAAATTGTGATGTAACCAATGTTTTAATTGTGTCAGTAGAGTGTTTGGCATGAGCTTCCAGAGATTTATTCACTTGTAGTAGGATTGGTTTCTGATGATTTTCAGCTCCAAGTTATAACTTTGACATGATTAATTTGTCCAGGGAGGTGTAGGTTTGAGACTTAGAGTTTATGATCGGATAATGTGCTTCGTCAATTGTCATTTAGCTGCACATTTGGAAGCAGTCAACCGACGAAATGCAGATTTTGATCACATTTATCGATCTATGGTGTTCACCCGGTCTTCTAACCTAGTTAATACTGCAGCCGCCGGTATGGTTCCCTGATTTTGTATTGCTTTCTACCCTTCTCTATATATTTATAGTGGCTGCTTTATTCTTCTGCTTTCCCATTGCCCTTTCTGTTGTAGCTGGAGTCTCAACATCTTCTCATTCACATTCGGCTAAGGGAACAAATGTATGTCCTTGCTCTGATTGGTATTGTGAAGATCAATTAACTGTATGTTTGATCATCTTTCATTTCTGTTGGCTATAAGCTACAATATTTTTGTACTTTGACAGGCACCAAGTCCCCACTCTGAAGACACAAGGCCTGAACTATCAGAAGCAGACATGGTTGTATTTCTTGGTGATTTTAATTATCGGCTTTTTGGTATATCTTATGATGAAGCAAGGGACTTTGTTTCCCAAAGATGTTTTGACTGGCTCAGAGAAAAGGATCAGCTCAGGGAAGAAATGAAAAATGGGAGAGTTTTTCAGGGAATGCGTGAGGCACTCATCAAGTTTCCACCACCTTACAAATTTGAAAGACACAAGCCAGGTTTAGCAGGTACTATTTTGTTCAAAAGGTTCGGTCTCATCCATTCCAGAAAGTTGTTTCAGATAATTCTCTTTAGATGGCATCAATTGAACAGGATCAGTGGTCTCTCTACATTTCTCTAAACGAAATAACATTTGTATTGTCACTTAGTAAATAAACTTGGTTATCTATACTTTCCAGGATATGATTCTGGGGAGAAAAAGCGCATTCCTGCCTGGTGTGATAGAGTGATATATCGTGACAACCGGATGGGTCAAGTTGATGAATGCAGTTTAGAGTGCCCTGTGGTCTCGTCAATTTTATTGTATGTTCCATTCTAGGTCTATAATCATATATCCTGTTTTCCTTATTCCTTATGTTGTTTCTTAGGTAATGGAGTCAACTTTTACAGGTATGAAGCTTGCATGGATGTGACAGAGAGTGATCACAAACCTGTCCGGTGCAAATTCAATGTCAATATTGCCCATGTGGATAGATCTGTTCGGAGACAGGAGCTTGGGGCAATAATGAAATCTAATGAGAAAATCAAGTCTATACTTAAAGATATGCGCTACGTTCCAGACACAATTGTAAACACTAACAAGATAACCCTTCAAGACCAGGAAACATCTGTTCTAAAAATCACCAACAAAAGTGGGAAGGACAAAGCTATATATAAAGTCATATGTGAAGGGCAATCCGCTGTCAAAGACGATGGACAGGTAGATGATAATCGTCCAAGAGGCTCCTTTGGCTTTCCGCGATGGCTTGAGGTACATTTTGCAACATTTCTCGTTGTTAAAATGGTACCTGATATTGATACTGTCAGATATTATCAAAGGCTAGACTTGCTTTTTACACTCGTACTGATTATTCACACTTGTCTCTCTTTTCTAATGGGAATCATCTCCGTCTATGGTATTGTAAATAGGTCTCACCAGCAGCTGGCCTAATCAAACCTGATCAATTCGCAGAGGTCAATATACATCACGCAGATTCGAATAACCATGAAGAGAATGCTGAGAGTGTTCACCATAACCGGCTGTCTGAAGACAACCGTGATAAGGCAGTGGTTCTTGTGGTTACTATCCAAGGCAGTAGCTCAACCAAAACAGCAAGTCATCGAGTCCATGTGCGGCATTGCTACTCTGGAAAGCCAAAGACAACAGCACCACCCCATCGTGTAGAAGCAAGAAGTAACAGCACAAGAAAACACCAAGGGTCGCGTTCTGAGGGGAGGCACCGTAGAAGTTCCTCTGACTCGGTTGAATATCACAGGTGAAATCCGCATAATCCTTCATGTGCTGAAAGCTAAGACGGATAACGCAGGCAGGACAGGACAGGACAGGACAGGACAGGAATAGATACACATTGGTACTTGAAGGTAGAGAAAGCAGAGGGTATAGAAAACGATTCAAGGACAACTTTGGGCAGCGCTTGATGTAATTATTAATGCAACCGCAACAGGTTCGGTTTATAGTTATTATCCAAATTTTCTTTTTTTACCCGGGGAAAGCGCTTTGTATTATTGTTGGAAAATCATCCCATTCACGAATGTAAAGAGGGTTTTGATTGCAACAAGTAGCTGATATCAGCTTCTGCTGCTGTTTTTTCTTCTTCTTTTTTGTCAGTGTACCAATTTTATTGTAACCAGATAGGAAAGAAACATTTGAAGCAAGCTAGCTTTAAGTTACAAACAGGTTCTGTCTTCTTTGTTTTTGTGCTTTTGTACATTGTGATTCCCACAAATGAATTATTGATTCTGACCATTATCAGATGCTCTATTACTGTTGAAGTTGAATGAAATTGCACAAAAAAGAATATTTGTCTTCTGCTCACAATCTTTTCCATTTTCTTGGCTGTTCATAAGCAACATATGGTCACAACCAAATCTGAAATTGCATATCACCAAATAGCCATCATATAGAGAAGAAGCTTAGCCTTGCAAGCTAGCCATTACCTTCTGTTGCAAAACCCATCACTCAATCCATATCTACACATTCTCTAGGTAAAGGAATATAATGGGTCATTAACCCTAAAGTGCATACATCCTCTTGTACTCACTGTTCAGCATCTCGGTTTCTGATGCCATGCCCGCCATAGACATGGAGAACGAGCGGGACTTGCTCTCGGCTTTCCTTATATTCCTCAACTTTGTCTCCTCTATCCTATGCAAAACGACGCAGTAGCACATGGAGCCTATTGTGGTGAGCATGATTAAGCTACCAATAACTGTGGCATACACTGCAAGCCATCTAGAGTGCGAACCCACGACCACGTAAGTGAGAGAAATGAAGGCAATGGAAATGAACAGGCAAGCCAGCCACATGAGCTTGTTAATCACAAACACCAGCTGCTTCTTCGCCTTTTCTTCAATCACAACCACAGAAGTCTGGACAACGACGACAGCTAGGGAGATGAACAAAGCCAGGCTATCAAACACAAAGAAGATTATGAAAGCAGCATTTTTAGCTATATGGGCTTGCCCAAGAGTGGATCCTGGTGTTTCTTTCTCAACATACTGCCCAGGCACAGTGAAAATGGCTGCAAAAGCAACAGTGGCTATGAGAACTGCTACAATGGTTGCAGAATTAATAGCATTGTTGAGGCCGCTGATGTGCAGCTTCTTTAGATTCTTGGCAATTTTCTGGACCTTGAAACCAGTTTGACGGGTCTGTTGGAGTTGTGACTGAACGTCATGTTTTATGTCGCTGACGGTCTGCTTAAGTTGCTTTGCTGTACTTGGGGGTTTTCCATGATCCTTAGAATGGGTGGCCCCAGCTTCCTTTAAGAGAAACACAAGTTCAGGAGTTCCAAATTTCTCTGCAATATCAAGCGGAGTCTCTCCAGCTTTGTTTATAGCATTGATGTTAACACCCTCAATTGATAGTAAACAGCATACATTCTACAAATACAGTAAGCCAAATTTCAGTATAGATTACAATGCTTGTACATGTATGTGTCAAGCACGGTAAGATTTAGCAGTAATGTGGCAAAATAAATTAAGAGAAAAAAAAAATCATAGGTAACAAGAAAAACCTGAATGCGTCCCTTTCTTGTGGCAATATGCAGAGCCGTGTTCCCCTTATTATCTTCCAAACTCAGAACCGAGGGATCTGGTTTAAGTAACTCCAGCACAATCTCTTCATTTTGTCCTTTCACTGCCATGTGTAGTGCAGTTTGACCTTTCTTATCAGTCCTAAAACCAATGCTCGGGTCTTTGTGTAGTATGGACTTCAAAATATCCAGATGTCCCATCCTCGCTGCTGAATGGAGGACATTCTTCCCATTGTTACGGGCTATCTTAGCAAGGTTCGGGTCAGCTTCCAGAAGGAGGTTTACTACATCAAGGTGGCCTTGAGCAGCAGCGGTATGTAAGGCAGTAGAATTAGCCAAATCTGTAGTCATGACCAAGTTGGGGTACGAATTCAGCAGTTCCCTCAACACCTCTGCAAAACCATACCAAGAAAAAGAGTCTTTGCTTCAGAAATAAAATGCAATTGGAATGCTTACACCAGTCACATGAAAGTGAAAGGGATAACTAGAATTTCCTTTTACAGTTTTTATAACAGAATGAAGCACATGCACACATGCACACACATGCACGCCTTGTCGTGACTTGAAAATTGCATATTCACACACCACTTGAACTAATGAAAGCCATGATAACACACTTTTAAATCTACTAATCATAGTTCAAGCGCAAACAAATCACTTCTTTTTTTTGGGGGTGCAAGTAAACACAGGTTAATCATGTGAGGCTTAGTCACAGTTAAGGCTTTTCACCCCTTCCCATAGGTGTGTTTAGTGGGGATCGAACCCAAGAGGTATTCTCACAATCTCAGTTTACGTTGTCAACTAAGCCATAACATTGATTTTTCAGAAACATGGGTTTATGAAGCATTAAGCAAAACAGCTGATGCAATTCGAGAAGGAGGTCAAGCATCGGTTACACCTTTATGTTTAGCATACTATAAAAACAATTCCTTTGGAGGTCAGAGAGCAAAGTGCAAACATAATGGTTGATAATTAATACACTGTGTCACTAAGGAATTGAATGAAAGTTAATATAGTTAGCAGTTCTGATTGTTTCAAGTTATTGTAAATTGTTGTCCAGATTGTGGCCATGAACTTGAAAAAATATATAATTGATTCATCAAACAGGATTTTTGACCTACAAGCTCAAGTATCTAATTTTTCCATAGACCATCATTTGAGCCTTAATGGAAACAAGTAACACTAGAAAAGTTTGATTTCTTACCGAGATGACCCTGCCTTGCAGCTACATGCAAAGGATCATAGCCATTTCTGGCTGCGATAGATGCCGTTTCGAGGTCCAAATGTTTCAACATCTCCTCGACAACCACGACATGCCCATTCTCGGCTGCAGCGTACAGAGGAGTCTCTCCTTCCAGGTTTTGCTTTGATAACAAATCCTTTAACTCTTTGCCACCGCAATTGTGAAGAACCTCCCTCACCCTAGTCAAATTTCCACATCGAGCTGCCAAATGAAGAAGAGAGTCACCTCGTTTCCCCGGTGACTCCTTGCTCTTCTTCCTCTCACCTCCTCCAATGATGCTGAGCTGTCTCTCCATCGCTATGCGGAAGCTCTTCTGCTTTTCCATAAATCCACGTAAACTCTTCTGCTTTTCTATTGCCCCACGGAAACTCGGCTGATTTTCTGCCACTCCCTGAAAACTCAGCTCTTTCTCCGTTCTCTTTGCCCGAAAACTGCCCTGTTTCTCCATGGCTGACCCAAAATTTCACTGAAAAACTAGAGACTTTAAAGATAATTTCACTTCTTTCTACTAGGAACCAAGTTCCCAAGATCCACAGCCTAAAGAATCACCTGTGTATCATCATATTTGATCAGCCACAGAAATCTCAGCAGATATGAACATAACCAAATTGCATTTCCAGAGTTTCACTCGTATTTATCAGTATCACACTCAAAAGATCATACTCCCCCAATTCCAATCAAACCCATATTGATATGAAACCAAAGAAAAATTTATTCCAACCCTAACAATCAATAACTAATAGCACTGTTCTGATTTGAGAATGGACCATTTTTTTAGCTTCAAAAAACAAAGAAACAAAGAACAAAAAGAGAAAACATAGGCATGTATGTATCTATAGGGAAATCAACCGAGCCATAAACAAACTCAAATTTCAAATAGATCCAGAGCTCAAAACCTGTGTTTTTTTGAGAAACCCAGAACAGGAGGAGCTGAGCTGAGCTTGGTTAACGAGAAGAGTGAAAACCCATGTGGATTCTGGTACTTCCAATCAATCCGGCTCGATCAGGTGGCTCCAGTTCGTTCACAATGTTAAAGATTAAGGAATCCGACAAAAAAGGCGAGAACACAATTATAGGACCAACACCACATAATATCATAAATAGGTTACTTTATCTTCCAGGTTACTGTGAATTTGCAAATACTCATCAATTCAACTCTACTGCCTTGTCTGGCCCTGTTTTGTCTGTTATTAATTTGCTAGTCTCTGTTTTGGTTCATGTTTTTTCAAATGGAATCAAATTATATTGGGAGGATTTTTTTAGGGCAAATTGCGTTAAACACTTGTAGAGTTGGCACATTTTGCACAAAATTTATTTTGGATATTAGCTTAAGCAATAAACACACCAATACTTACAATTTCATTAATTTAGATGAAAAATGTGACGAAATACATCATGTGATGTCCACATGTTGTGTAATTTTTTTTAATGACGAAACTACTCTTACCACTTTCTTCTTCCATTCATTGAAGATTTCGGTGACCATATAAATTTTTCGGTCGCCGGAATCTGAAAATCTATCGCCGAATTTAATAAAAATCAACTAAATCAAATCCAACCAAAACCATAAATCAAAATTAAATCAAACCAAATCAAGCCAAATCAAACCAAAAATATCACATCTGAAAAAGAAAAAAAAATTGGTTCATGGTCTGTTCATGGGGCCGACGTCGCCCGTGCTTGTTCCAGATCGGAGCCATGATCGGCCATGGGAGAGAGAGAGAGATGGCCACGGAGTCGCCGTCAAAGGCCACAGAGTCGTCGTCCCTCGTCACTGCACAGCTCACACCGGAGATGGTCTGTGCTCGCCGTCGTGTTCGTGCCTTCGTCGGAGCCGTGATCGGCTGTGGGAGAGAGAGACGGCCACAGAGTCGTCGTCGACGACCCAACTCAGATCGGAGCTAGCCGGAGCTCGTGCCTTGCTCGCCGCATTCTCGATCTGCTCCAAACAGAGCATGACGACTCCATCGCCGCCGCTGTGCTCTGCAAATCCGGCTACGCGGTGCTTCTCCGGCCATCGACGCCGTTGTGCTGCAGATCCGGCCACGCCGTCGATGGATCTGGAGTTGCAGATCGGCCATCGACGACGACGCCCCAGCTCAGATCGGAGCCCGCCGGAACTCGTGTCTTGCTCGTCGTCGTCAGCAACTGGGAGTGGCGAGCTCTGCCGTTCGTCTTCGTCCCTTGAAGCTCGTCGGAGATGTAGATCGTCGGCTGGCTGTTCATCATCTTCTTTCTTCTTTTTTTGATTCAAGCTTAAGGACTTGTTTAGCTGTTTTATTTGACTAAGCTAGGGTTGTTTTAGTCATTTTGTTTACTAGACTAATGGAGTTATAACCGAAAATATTTTTTTGTAAGTTTTGGTTGGGTTTTTGTTTAAGTTGATCACTAAGGTGGGTTTCGTGCAAAATGTGTTAATTTCATAGGAGTTTACTGCAATTTATCTTTTTTTTAGTGCTAGTGTATTGAATACTTGAAGTCAAATATGATTGGTAGTTTATGAAGTCAAATATGATTGGTAGTTTATGGAAAATTACAAAGGACACTACTATATTTGTCACTTTCGACATTAAGTATTCTTAAACTTTTTTTCCCGCAATTTTAGACTATAGTGTACAATTTATGAACTATTCTTCCAACAATACCGTTAGTTGAAATGCACAATGACCAAATTACCCTCCAAAATTTAGGGTTGTCCAGTATTTTAATTGACACGTAAAAGTGTGGCTTCTTTAATTTTCTCCAAAAAAAAAACGAAAACACATCTAACCCTACCTCATATTTTTTACAAGATCTCATCTCATTGGCCCCGATTTGAACTTTTTGTTAAATTTCTTTGATTTGTACTTTTCATGAGGCCTAGATCGTGGACGAGCAGGGCAATTGCATATTGTGCCCTGAGCCTTACGCAGACGGAGTGTCTCTAATACGCATGACATGTTGCAAACACAAAATATATCATATTGGGTGTACTAAGCACTTGATGACACATGTTCAGTGTGTTTGCTCATACAAGCGCCGCCGTGGCTACTTGAGGTCGCCTTTGTGCAGATGCTGCTAGAGCGGGAGATTGTGAGGGCACGACCTAATATTGTGTATACTATATTTTTTTTTTACCTTTTATTGTACTATTTATAATGTATTGTTTCGTTTTAGTATGTAAAACTCATATATTTACATGAATAAAATTTTTTAGTTTTTATATCTTTATTATTACTGTTTCCTTTTCAATTTGCCTAACCATGTCAAATATTTATGTTCATATTATATGCATATTTATGTGTGGTTAGTTTTAGTTTAGTTGGGACGATGAGCATATAGTTGTAAGATGATTGATCGTGAAACCCAAAATAGAAAGAAAGTGTTGTGATCATGCAACATACATAGATAGAGTCATCAACCAGTAAGATAAAAGTAAAACTTAAATGCGCAAATGAATAAATAAAGCACTTAATCTATAATAATAGTAGCTGAAATAGTCCTCTAGGGGATGGCGCAATGGTTAAGAACACCCATCTTCATATGGGAGGTCGTGGGTTCAAATCCCATTACG
>JAYMTA010004553.1:0-12511 GCA_036897625.1 Pelargonium cotyledonis
ATTTTATGGCGAAATTTGACAAATGCATATATAGATCTTGGACAGATGAGGAATTTGAAAAAAGGTGGTGGAAAATGCTAAATAGGTTTGAACTCAAACATGATGAATGGATACAATCATTGTATGAAGATCGTAGACAATGGGTTCCAACCTATATGAAAGATGTTCTTTTGGCTGGGATGTCTACAGTTCAGCGATCTGAGAGTGTAAATTCCTTCTTTGACAAGTATGTTCTCAAGAAAACCACTGTTCAGGAGTTTGTGAAACAGTATGAAGCAATCCTACAAGATAGGTACGACGAGGAAGCAAAGGCAGACTCTGATACATGGAATAAACAACCTGCATTGAAATCTCCGTCACCTTTAGAGAAGTATGTTTCAGGGCTGTACACTCATGCCGTCTTCAAGAAATTTCAGGCCGAGGTTTTGGGTGCAGTTGCTTGTCATCCTAAAAGGGAAGGGCATGATGAGACAGGCACTAATTTCAGAGTTCAAGACCTTGAGAAGAATCAAGACTTCATTGTTTTATGTCATGAAATGGGGTCTGAAGTTTCGTGTTTGTGCCGATTATATGAATACAAGGGATATCCTTGTAGACATGAACTGATTGTTCTTCAAATTTGTGGTCATTCTACCATCCCATCTCAATATATTTTGAAACGGTGGACGAAAGATGCAAAGTGCAGGCATCTAATGGTTGCAGAATCTGAACAGGTTCAGTCTAGGGTTCAAAGGTACAATAATTTGTGTCAAAGGGGAATGAAACTGAGTGAAGAGGGATCATTGTCTCAAGATAGTTACAATCTTGTTTGCCGTGCATTTGAAGAAGTATTTGGAAATTGTGTGAGTGTGAACAATTCTAACAAGAGTCTTGCAGAAGCTGGCCCATCAGTGAGTCATGGGCTGCTCTGCATTGAAGATGATTACCAAAATAGAAGTACAGGCAAGGCTATTAAAAAAAAGAATGCAACTAAGAAAAGGAAGGTAAGCTGTGGGTTAAATATTAAGTTCTGGTTGGTTAATAGGTACATTCGTTAAAGTATGACTTCCTTTTTCATATTGCAGGTGATCTCTGAGCCCGAAGTTATAACTGTCGGTACAGAAGAGAGCTTGCAGCAAATGGTTTGTTCTCTGTCTTAAAAAGTTAGCCTGGCCTTATTTCTATCAAGTCACCTTAATTAAAGTTCATTGCAATGTGAATTTTGCCACTTCTTGAGCTCAGTGGCAAGACTATAATTTACATACTGTAATTTACAAAAAATATTCTCAAGGTAGTATACTTATGGTTTACTAATTCGAGAATAAACTGTGGTCAATGTATGTTTGAACATGATCAAATATAACTGATGTTTGCTTTTGCAACTGATTTTTTGTAGGACAAATTAAGTTCAAGAGCGGTAAACCTTGAAAGCTTTTATGGTACTCCACAAAGTGTTCAAGGGATGGTATGATTTGCAAAGTTTTCGTGGTATCTGACAAATATTCAACAGAACATTTATTTACTTTTATTTGGCTCTATATGTCTATTGAAATTATTTTTGCAGGTACAGCTGAACTTGATGGCACCAAATCGTGATAGTTACTACGGGAATCAGCAGACTATTCAGGGTTTAGTATGTCCCATAACCGTTATTTGCATAGAAAGAAATAGACAACTTTTTCCCAGTAAATGTTATTAATAACAACACCTTTCATATTCGTAGGGACAATTGAACTCAATTGCACCAAGCCATGATGGGTTTTTTGGTACTCAGCAAAGCATGCATGGGCTGGTGGGTGGTCAATATGATGTTGATGTAGTATTAGTGGATTACAGAGTACAAATCATAACATACTAAATATATTTTGGGGTTTAATGCTTTCAGGGAGCGATGGATTTTTTCCGGACGCCAAATGGTTTCACGTATAGCATTCGGGTGAGTTTGCCAGATATGATATTCTAATAGATGGAGAGGATAACATCATTTTCATTCACTGGCAAGATTTCTCACAACGGGTTTTCTTGCTTGTAGCAGGACGATGCCAATGTGAGAACACCTCAGTTGCATGAAGCTGCTGCATCAAGACATGCTTGAGGAGCACTTCTCTCTCTCTCCCTTGCTCATTGAGGTAGTTAAATTCATTATATAATGTTCTTTACCATCTCTGCCCGTTATAGTATCAATAGCAAAGGGTTGACGCCGCTTGTATGGTAGGAAGAGAGAATGTATTGAAGCCAAATTGTCTGTAAAGAGTGAAATGTATCATACGCTGTGGATGGAACAATTATGCAGAGCCTCTTTTTAGGTGCTTGTAAAATGAGATATATGATACGACAGCATAGATTTGTTTTAGATGTAACATATGATTGTTTAGTGTCGGAAAGAGTGGGAACAGATTCTAGTTAGGGTTAATATCTCGTGTAAAATATGTTTGTACTACTGTATCTGCCTTAGTTTTATTTGTCAGTGGGTAGCAAAAAAAAGGTTTTAGTAATCATAATTAGAACAATGAAGATCATAGTCAGCTGTCATCATGCAACCACACATAAATGACTATTGTTTGCTTTGGAGCAGGTTTTTACTTGTTAAGTAAAACCATCAAATGTTCATTTAATCATTGCTGTGATCATGAATTATGAATTTTGGGTCAAAATTGTCATGTTAACTAAGATGATAGTTTTGCTGCAGAAATAAGGTATATTTTAACTATCTTTTAATATTGTTTAATTAAAAACACATAATTATTCAAGAAATTTTTTTTTGGTTAAACTATAGAGTTCATGAGCAGACTCGCACTTTTGTGATAGACATCTTTAAGCCTTTTGACTATACATAGACTAATCTCCATTCGAGGCGAGGGCAAGATTTAAACCTCTTTTCAGGAGTGTGTTGAGTGGGGAATTATTCAGGACATTTAACTATTGAATATTTTACTTTTCACTTTGTCACTTTGCTGTCAATTTTAATAGTAAACGAGCTTTTCTCTCATCATGAGATTAGTATGTCACGATAGTAGGCATAGATGTACGTGAGGCACGTCTCAAAAGAGTAATTTTTGTAGTATATGTGATATATGTTTTGTAGGCTTTGACTTCAGTTTTAGAGGATATTTACACACAAATCTTGATTTATATTAAAATCTCGTTCATTTTTAGAAGTTGTATAGTCACTAACTTAGTTGCGCATTACGGTTTTAAAATTTTGAACTAAAGTTCTAATTTTTCTTATTAAATATGGTGACAAAATTGCATTATTATGGATTGCAATTTTTAGTGTCCAGTAATTACAATGTAGATTTAAATTTAATATCCAGGTGTTTTGGTAGGGTCAAACAAAACCAACGAAAAGACTTGTCTTCCAAGTCTAGCCAACACTTGAGAGTGTAGTTGCGGCTAGATCCTCTGGCAAAGGGCTTGAGTTTACAATTTCAATTATGATTTCATCTCCGACCTGAAAATTATCAGGTGCAATAAATGCACTGCAAAGTGTGTGTTTGAGAAATAATTTAAAGAGAATTTGAAGATTGAAATACTCCCTCCGTCTCAAAATGAGTGTCTTGTTTATCTAATTTTTTTGTCTTAAAATAAGTGTCATATTTCTATTTTTAAGCTATTATATTATTGTTTTTTCCATATTACCCATATCACTTATACACATGGGCATATTTGCACATGGGGTGTAGGTAGAAAAGTGAAGGTAATATTGAAAACACACTAACTTATCTTGTTATTCTTAATTTTTGCAAAAAATGGAAACAAGACACTCATTTTGGGACGGAGAAAGTACATAGAACCATGAGAGTTGAAGACATGATGATGTCACGGAGAGTCATGTTGACGTTATGATGATGTCGTCCATATTTGGGTCCTTGAGTTTACGAGATTACCAATCGACTGTACGTTGTTTACAAGGTATGTCATGTTCTTGCCAATCGAATGTAGCACAAGGTATTTTGAACCTTAAGGATGCTTTACGAATCAGAGCATGACTTTCTTGATGATCTCATCGAAAGATTCTACGTGAGTCAGAATAGTTGTTAGACCTTGGTACACACAAGTTAGTCGCAAATCGCAGCAATGATGTATTGTTTGGAGTGCTCTAAACAGAGTAAGCAGGTAAACAAGGGAAATCAAGGAAAAACAAGGACACAGTATAGTTGCCTCAGCTCGAAAGCTTCCAGGGCGATTCTATTTCAACAAAATCAAATAATCCAGGAACAAGTCTGCAACAACGATTACAGAATAGAAATTCAAAGGAACATAGAACCAGAGAGAACAGGTAGAAGAGAAATTCAGAGAACACCACATTCAACAACAAAAAACCCTTCTCTCCTCTTGTTCTTCTCTAATACTGGTATCTGGCTGGCGGACGCGTGGCCCAATCAATCCTTCACTCTCTCGGTGCTCGAGCTCGCTCCACGATTCCTGGATTTGGCTTAACTAATTCTGACAAAGCCGTTAGTGCCTTCGCTCCCACGTCAGCGCTTGAGGAAGGAGACTCATTTGCTCGTACGGTGTCGTTTCCTCTTAAGTCATTAATCCCTTGATTCAAAACAGTGTCGTTGGTCTCCATTGGGTGTTTCTTATGTACGCTGTCGTTTCTCTTTTCTTTCTCCAATTTCGACCGTTGCATTATCACTTTGACTTCTTCATCTTCAATCATTCCAATACCCCTCTCATTGAGAACCACCTTGTCCTCAAGGTGCATATTTGGAAAATTCTTCAGAAATATAAAGAGGTCTTCCCAGTAAACTGTTGTATCATTGATGGCCCACTGAAGGCGAACTTGAGGAACCCAGTGGTCGTGGCGGCAGATTTTTCTCTTTTGACAAAATTTCTGGTGTATCTAAAGGCTGCAGCAGCTCTGTTGGTATATTGAATTTGCCAGTATCTCCAGAGTATGGTTTCAGCAAGGAGACATGGAATACTGGATAAATACGAGCAATCTCAGGTAATTTCAGCCTGTATGCTACTTTCCCAATTCTCTCCTATTTGAAAAGGACAAAAAAATCTCGTACCCAATTTTTTTTTCTTCCTCATTGCCACTAAATGCTGCCTATATGGTTGTAATCGTACTAGAACCTATGAGCTAATCAGGAACTCCACATCTCTTCTTGATTTATCTTTCTATCTCTTCATCCTCTGTTGTGCTTTCTTCAAATTTCTTTTCAAAATGTTCAGAATCTCATCTCTGGTTTTCATCAGTGTATCTACCTCTTTGTTTGTTGCAGAACCAGCAATGTAATGAGAAATATTTGGAGGAGTGGTGGCATATAATGCTTTAAAAGGAGACATGCCAGCTGCAGTGTGGTATGCAGTATTGTACCAATACTCAGCCCAAGGTAAAAAGTCACCCCATTTCTTTGGATTTTCTGTGACATAGCATCTGATATACATCTATAGTGTCTTGTTGAGTGACTATGATTGGCCATCTGTTTGTGGATGATAGGCTGTGCTCATAGCTAATGTGGTTCCCTGCAACTTAAATAACTCCCTCCAAAATCCATGAATGAATACTTTGTCTCCGTCAGAAATAATTGACCTGGGGATGCCATGTAACTTCACTATGTCCTGAATGAACCTTTCAGCTACATAATGACTAGAGTAGGTAGCTTTCAGTAGAGAGAAATGAGCATATTTGGTCAGTCTATCAATGACTACCATGATTACTATGAAACCCTTATAATTTGGTAGGGCTGTAATAAAATCCATAGAGATATCTGTCCAAACCTTAGATGGTATTGGAATTAGTTGTAATAACCCAGCTGGATGAGTATGATCTGCTTTGGCTTGTTTACAGATAAGGCAAGCTTTGATGTGAGATTCAACATCAGAAGCCATGCCTTCCTAGAAAAAACTTTCAGCAAGTCTTTTAATTGTACTCTTAATACCAGCATGCCCTCCCAATTTTGAGTCATGAAACTCTGACAAGAGTTGTTGAATAATGGGAGATCCCAGAGGAATGTACAACCTGTTCTTCCAATAGAGTAACCCATCTCTTACAAAATAGTTGTCAGGTAACACTTCACCTTGGTCAAACTGTATCAATATTTTTTTTGTCTTTAAGTCTTTGAGCAAATCTTCCTTAAGTTGATTGAGGAATTGGACCTGAGAACAAGTGATTGCTGAGAGACTAAATAATGATCTAGACAAAGCATCAGCAACTTTATTATCTTTGCCATGCCTATATTCAATTGTGTAGTTATGCCCCAGTAGTTGGATTAAACAATCCTGTTGTTCAGGGAACTGTAAAACTTGGTCATGCATTGACTTGATGCTCTGATGATCTGTCCTTATAATGAATCTATGTCCTAATAGATAAGATCTCCATCTCTTCACAGATTGCTCTATAGCATATAACTCTTTCATATATGGGAATTGTTTTTGCATTCTTGGGGATAACTTCTTAGAAAAGAAAGCTATAGGATGGCCCTTCTGACTTAGTACAACCCCAATACCTCCTCCAGATGCATCTGTCTCAAGAGTAAAATCAATAGAGAAATCAGGTAAGTGTAAAATTGGAGCAGAAATAATATCATTCTTGAGGTTTAGGAAGGCAACATCAGCCTTGTCATCCTACTGAAAAGCATCTTTTTTGAGCAGGTTGGTTAGAGGAGTAGCTATTTTAGAATAGTCCTTGATAAATCTTCTATAATATCCAGAGAGACCTAAAAAACCTCTTAGCTGCTTCAAATTCTTAGGGGTAGGCCACTCAAGTATAGCATTGATCTTAGAGGGATCCATAGCAACACCTGCTTGAGAAATGATATGGCCTGAATAGTCCACAGATTGAGCACCAAAAGTGCACTTAGAAAGCTTGACATATAAAGAGTTGTGTGACAGAATTTGTAGCACCTGCTGTAAATGTTGAACATGATCATTCCAAGACCTACTGTAAACCAAGATGTCATCAAAAAACACAAGAACTGACTTCTTTAATAATGGTTGTAAAACCTCATTCATTAGGGCTTGAAATGAGGTAGGGGCATTGCTTAACCCGAATGGCATAACAAGCCATTGGTAGTGGCCCATGTGGGTCCTAAAAACAGTCTTCTCCTTATCTTCCTCCTTGAGCAAAATCTGGTGATAACTAGATCTCAAATCCAATTTAGTGAAATAGCAGGCACCATGAAACTTATCCAATAGTTCCTCCACAGTAGGCATAGGAAATTTGTCCCTCATAGTTATAGCATTTAAAGCTCTTAAATCCACGCAAAACCTCCAAGACCTATCTTTTTTCTTGACTAAAATGACTGGTGCAGAATAGGGACTATTACTTGGTTCTATCAACCCATCATTAAGTAATTCAGCAATAATTTTCTCAATTTCACATTTTTGAGAATAAGGGTACCTATAAGGCTTGGCATTGGTTGGTTTTGCTCTAGGAATAATGGGGATGTGATGATCTTGACTTCTAGGTGGAGGTAAGGAGTTTGGCTTGGCAAACACATGCTGGTACAACTGCAATAGAAGAAGAATCTCTGGATCAGTTTCAGGAGGTATAGTTGCTAACACATCTTCTTGCTAAGCTAGAGTGCATTGCTCCAAGGTATATATTTCAGCAATAGATCAGATTTAAGCATTCTGGTAAGGTGATAAAACTGAGCTTCTTTGATACTATCTTTCTCTCCATGTAATAGGACTATCTTTCCTCTTTTATAATATTTCATGATCATTTTTTGATAATTAGTGAGATATGAACCAAGGGTATATAGCCATTGAACCCCTAAGACCAAATCAGCTCCCCAAATAGGTAACACAGTAAAAAGAACAGTGATTGCCTCCCCTTGAATCTGTACAGTAGCTTTCTTAACAGATCCCACAGCATCCAAAAATTGTCCATTACCCACTTTGACAGCGATATTGGAGCAAGCTTCAATAGGTAGACCAGCAGTTTCAGCAATTCTAGGTTGAATATAGTTGTTTGTGCTGCCATTATCCACTAAGACAGTCACATGTATTCCATTGAGTGTGGCTTGGAATTTCATAGTATTAGTGTTGGGTGAACCAGACAAAGCATAAAATGATAATTGAGGCTCAGTATCAAGTGTGATTGGGGTTGGTAATATAGGTGGTGGGTCAGGTTGAATGTCCAGGTGAGAATGGTCCATTAATAAGTCAGAGGTGTCAAGCTCCTCTTGCATATCAATGTGTAGGTATTTGGGTTTATTGGGCCAGTTGTGGGTATATGAATAGGGTTCATCACATGTGAAACACTGACCCTTTTGTCTTCTTCTTTGGATCTCAGATTGAGGAAGTGTTTTGTTGGTATTGTTGAGATTTTGTGGATTTTGTGGTTGATAAGGCTTGGTGTTTGGAGTAGGTAATACTGCAGGAGTATATGGTTTAGTGTAGGGTTTGGTGACATAGGCTGGTTTGAGGGATTTAAGTCTGGTTTCATGTAATTTAGCTAAACCAACAGCAATGGAAATAGAAGATGGTCTAGCAGCAATCAGTTCACCCTGTATATCAGATCTAAGACCTCCCACAAACACATCAATAATCATAGCTTCAGACAAGCCTTCATTTCTATTCAAATAGACACAAAACTAAGCATAATAATCAGTAATAAACATCTGACCTTGCTGCAATTTAAACAGTGCTCTCCTAGGATTTTCAAACTCAGATGGACCATATTGCTCAATGAGGGATTTAGAAAAAGATCTCCAATCATAAAACTGACCTAGGTTTTTCAGACTTTGAAACCAATTAATCAGGGAGCCTTCCATGTGAGCCTCAGCTAGGACCAGTTTTGTCCATTCATTGGTTTTGTAGATTGTGAAGTAGGCCTCTGCTCAAGCAAGCCATTCAATCGGGTCAGAACCTGTAAATTTGGGAAAATACACTGTATGCTTGTCCTGAACTCCTTAAAACACTGACTGAGAACCCTCTGCTTGCAGATTCAATTGTGATGCGCAAGAATCATCAACAACTTGCTTCTGCTTGGAGTTAGCAGACATGGAAGCCAGTAATTGCTCCAAACTGGCCTTGACATCAGCAATATCTTCAAGGATCTTCGTTTGACCACCTTCGAGAGCTTGGATTCTCTCAGTATTTTTTTTAGCCATGGTAGGAGGACCAATGAAAGCACCAAATGGAGTGCTCTAAATAGAGTAAAAAGGTAAATAAGGGAAATTAAGAAAAAACAAGGACACAGTATAGTTGCCTCAGCTCGAAAGCTTCTAGGGCAATTCCATTTCAACAAATTCAAATAATCTAGGAACAAGTCTGCAACAATGATTACAGAATAGAAATTCAAATGAACATAGAACCAGAGAGAACAGGTAGAAGAGAAATTCAGAGAACACCACATTCAACAACAAAAAACCTTTCTCTCCTCTTGCTCTTCTCTAATACTGGTATCTGGCTGGCGAACGCGTGGCCCAATCACTCTTTTGCTCTCTCGGTGCTCGAGCTCACTCCGCGATTCCTGGATTTGGCTTAACTAATTTTGACAGAGCCGTTGGTGCCTTAGCTCCCACGTCAGCGCTTGAGGAAGGAGACTCATTTGCTCATACGGTGTCGTTTCCTCTTAAGTCATTAATCCCTTGATTCAAAACGTTGTCGTTAGTCTCCATTGGGTTTTTCCTCTGTACGCTGTCATTTTTTTTTCTTTCTCCATTTTCGACCGTTGCATTATCACTTTGATTTCTTCATCTTCAGTCATTCCATCGTCCCCTCTATCCTGAGCCAAAAGCTTTTAGTCCTTTTGTAAACAACTGGAAGCAACTTCATAAAGTAATGAATCTACCTTAATTGAGAAGATCAACCTCCTTAATCATCAGTAATTGTAATTGACCTTTCCCACCCTTTACCCTATCTTCCTGGCCACTCATGTTCTTCATCTCATACAAGAGAGGTTACAATGGCTTATCTAAGCCTAGAGCCTTCCATCGTATCAGAGCTCATAACTCAATATGTCATTATCCTTTAAGCAAAATGATTCGGTAAATGTTGGCTAGACATGTTTTTCTTCTCTCTTTAGTTCGTTTGGCTTGACCATAGCTAGTATGTGTTCAAGGGCTTCATTAAAGATCCGCTAGTCACCTTACCATACATCATCAGCTTCTCTTTTGCCTTGCTCTTAGTGGCTATCCCTAGACTATTGGAGTCTGTTGGCTAGTCATTTGAGCAATGGAGTTTGTGTTGACTCTCTTGCATATTTTTACTATTCTGATCTATATTTTCTTTCTTCCGATGTATGTGCTTGTGCTTTCCTTTCTCCTAGATCTCTCTTATTCAATAAAATTACTTGTTTGTTGATAATAAAAAATTATACTATTGTATTTCCTAGGTTGGTGATTGATAATCAGAATTCATCCTTGTATACTAGCCCTTTGAGCTCTAAGGTTTGTCAAGTTGACTACCATCTGGATCCGATCTAGGGGTGGGTGGATGATTTGTATTTTTATTTTTATACATAGTTGGGAATTTGTTGGCCTAAATGTGGTCACTACAGTTCAACACTTTTATTTAGTGTCAGGTACCTTCCTAGAGCTCTCACAACCACTCTTTTCTCCTTGATTCCAAATTCTCAGACTTCTAATTCTCTTGGAGATTATAGACCTATTAGTTGTGTGGATTTGGTTTCAAAATCATCAATAGGCTTCTTTGTGACAAGTTATCTTTATTACTTCTAGGGTTGATCTCTTAGGATCAATTTGGTTTTTCTAGTGGTTGTAGCATATAGAAGAGTGTGACATCGTCTATTAAGAGTATACACCATATTGACCTGTTGGTACCAGATGGAAATGTGGTTGTAAAGCTTGATATAGCCAAGTCGTATGACCGTCTGGAATGAGACTTCTTATTTCAAGTTCTTCGTGCTTTTGGATTCTTAGAGACTTGGATCTCCTTAATTGGGGTTTGTGTTTAGAACTGTTGATATTCGGTCTCTATTTAGGGTTCTTTGATTGGCTTCTTTACCACCACAAGGGGAATTCAATAAGGGGTTCCTTTGTCTCTACCTCTCTTTATTATGGCTTAAGATATTTTGACCTGGAGTTTGTCTCGGTTGGTTTAGGAGGACAAGATTCAACCTTACCATTGTCTAAGACATTCTTTTGCTTCATCTCATTTCATATGTGCATATGGCACTATTTCTATTCTAAATGGTCACACATATTTGGTTAATTGCTTTATTAGGTTGAATTAGTCTTCGTTGAGATAGTTGGTGAATTATTGCAAGAGATGTCTTTTGGTTGGTAGTTAGATTTCATTGGTATTTAACAATTTTCTCAGTTCTTGGGCGGATATTCCTCTAGCTTCATTCCAGTTGTTTTACTTTGGTGGTCCTATTTGTTGGAAATATGTATGTTCTTCTTGGTTCTAGCCTTTGATTGAAAAAGTTTACTGTAGGTTGCTTGGATGGATGGTCAAGTTTTTTAGGGGATGGTAAGTTAGTTTTGCTTTAGAGAATGCTCTTCTCTATTCTAATTGACACCCTGGTTGTAGCTTATATTTCTGCTTCAGCTGTCACTTTTTTGCGTAATTTTATATTATGAGTGATTTTCTGTGGCTCGACGTGGCTGTCTACTCAGCTGCATACCCGCTTTGAAATGAGTATGCCTTAACAATATTTTTTCCTTAGCTATGTGTTGGTAAGGTTGAACCAAGTAACGCATGGAGTCCTATCTTTGGATAGTGGAGGGGTGTTAGGCGTGTAGCCTTGCCCCCTAGTGCGTTGAGGCTATCCTTGGGCAGATGACCTAGAACTCCATGGATGGCACCCCTTGAGGTGGGTGACACATTTAAAATTTTAAGCATAATTAGATTCATGTTGAGTTTGTATATATGACACATTTAAAATTTTCAGCATAATTAGATTCATGTTGAGTTTGTGTTGACTAATTCAGACGTTAAATTATCAGATCGTGTTTGTGTCAAATTTTGAGTGTCCGCGGGTTCGGATTTAAGTTGCTGCTTTAATGTAAATGTAATGTTATGTTGCGTCTTATTAATATATAGCTTATAGCATAAATAAAAATTACGTGTGGCCCATTCATAATGTATATGACACATTTAAAATTTTCAACGTAATTAGATTCATGTTGAGTTTGTGTTAACTAATTCAGACGTTAAATTAATGGATCATGTTTGTGTCAAATTTCGAGTGTCCGCGAGTTCGGATTTAAGTTGCCGCTTTAATGTAAATGTAATGTTATGTTGCGTGTTATTAATATATAGCTTATAGCATAAATAAAAATTATGTGCGGCCCGTGGTTTCGGTGTTTAGGCCCACGAATGATGCAAACCTTTTAATTCTGATCCATTTAATCTCGCAACCCGCTTCAAGAGGCCTACACATGAGAAATTCTAGTTATTTTTTTTATGGGAAACCCTACTATTTTATTAAAACACGAAACAAAATACAAATATTGTTGAAACTGAAATCCAATACCCGAACCAGACAAGGATGAAGCAGCCTAAGCTAACCCAGGCCCAAGCATCGCTGATTCGAACTACTCGTGAGGTTAACAACACCTCATTTAAACATCCTAAATACCATACAAACTGAAACATAAAACCAAAA
>JAYMTA010004554.1:0-12509 GCA_036897625.1 Pelargonium cotyledonis
TGCATTGCACATGGGTCAAAATACCATTTTTTTCCGTTAAATTTAACTGTTTACAGACTGAAAAATAATTAAAGTATCTCCAAAACTACATTTTAAAACTTGGAAACATTATGTGTTATGGGACCAAAATTTGGGCCCCATCGTCATTTCCCCTTAAAATAATTGTGAGTGTAACTAAAAAAATGGATCACGTGTGAGCAAGTGTGGTCACGTGGCATGTCACGTGAAGAACCATGAGATTTTAGGCCTAGTTAAAGCCTAGATATGCGATTTGTGTCGAGTCATGTTGAATTTGAGAGGCATGGACCATGTGGTTTGCATGGCCCGGCAATGATGTGCATGGCTCAACGTGATCTATCTTGTCATATTTGGATATATTTACCATTGTGCCCCTATCTTGGATCCATATATGGATCCATAAGTGGTTGAGTTTAGAGTGAGACATGGCTTGGTTTTAGTTACTACAATTGTTTTTGGTTCAACTAAACTTGTTGTCAACTAGTCGTGCGACAACATATTAACATATGGAACGAGTTTGATAACCCACACCATATTGAGGGAATAACGTTACAGTGATAAATAAAAAATATCAATCTGCGATGGATCTATTCAATAGATATTTTTAACATTTACAGATTTTGATCAAATGTTTCGTTTTTCATGCTTTAGAACTAATAAATTGAGGATCGGGAAAAATGTCTAAAAGTTTCCGAGTACTCATTTCTATATATCATGTACACATTGAATCAATAATTAAGAGAAAAAATGTTTAGGTCATGAAAAAAAAAAGTGGTACCCTCGAATAAAAAGCATGCTTTGTAAATGATTATATAGCTACTAAAAAATTGTTTACATTTATATATTTTTTTGTTATTGAATTTTTATTTTCACACATGCTGGTTTAGTCATTTTTATACTCTACACTTTTTATAATAAATTTCAGTCAATTAACACTATTTCAAAACCCATCAAGGGACCCCAAAAATCAATCCACCACCCAATCCCATGTGATTTTTTTTCTACATTAAAACCTTGTTAGTTACTTGTGAATTGTTCATTAAATAATTGAAAGTGATCAAAGCCCTAGTCCCACATAATTTTGTCTCTCTAAATCTAGTTCACACAAAAGTGCCATAAAGCAAAAGCTTGATTGGTTTTTATTTGTTTGTTTCATTACTAGTGATCTTGTGTAGATATTAATTTTGACATATGCAATAATGAACATTTTGTTTCATATATCTATGCGTACCGTATTTTATTTATGTGAAAATAGAATCTTATATCAACTCAATCTTATTATTTGACTTAATAGGCGCTATATTTTTTTATTCATTAGACAATTGTCATGTAAAAAAATTCAACCATATACGTATACATTCTTACATTTTCAGAAGTAACATTTTGTTTGGAGAATTGGTGTGATGTAGGGTCCTTGCATATCTATGCATGTTTTCAATATGTTCCGTTGTCCCTATTTGGAAATACAATATAATTAAATTGAAATAAAGATGAAAATATAGATTATTTATGACAAAGAAAACCCTAGAGCATGAATTTGAGAATAGGATCCCTTGTTATAGGAGCCCAACTTTTGTAGATTTCAATGAAAATATTGTCAAATCTTTTGTACGAGCATTGTCGAACAAGTTGGTTAGCTGATTAGAAAGTGAAATGATGTATTTTGGCTAAAAATATTACACATTTTGTTTACAAGTGACATAAATTATGGACGAGAATAATTTCACAATTCATATATCGTAACAGCTATACGTGTTATAATCTCAACCATGTATAACACACTTTATAATATATTTTTCTATTATAAAAGTATCCTATTACTAACAAGTTTCTCACACTATCACTATCTTTTGGGAGACAAAAATGTACCATAACATTGATAATTGATGTTTGACATCATATAATACCTATAAGATTATCACATATTTTACTACAAAACACATTGCATGTGTATTGTCTTGGTTTGGCCTAGCAATGACTAATTAAGTAGGGACACACAATCCTATCTCTTTATAAAGAGTCTCTAAAACTTGTCCTATAGAATCAAAATAAATATTGAACACACAACCAAAAAGAGCAATATTATTACATACCATTTGTGAGTATAAATGAAAAATATGGGTGTGCTTGTGCCATGCAAGCTTCTAGTTCTTGTGGCTTTGGTCTTGCTTTGCTTCCTATCTTGCCATGCTTTTAGAGGTAATTAACTAACTAAATCAAGCATTTTCTTTGATTAACTCTCAACAAAAAGGCGTCGAGGTTGTCCTTTAATGACTTATTCAACCGTATAACATATATTTTATATCGGCTTAGAATCCATTACCTAGACATTTTTGTTGAATAAACATAGTTTACGCTTCAATTTAGTAACAAATTTAGTCATCTAATGAATGTTTTATTTCGCCGAGAACCTATTATACAGATTTCTATATATGATAAAACAATAGTTTCAACATATTTTATAAGTTGTCTAATGAATATTTTAATCATCTCGATGATCATAGCCCATTATTTGGTATTTGTTGTACAAGAAACAACAATTAGTTTCTACCAAATTGTAGTAATATGAACGATCATCCGAATAATATTCTATTTCAAAATTTCAATGAGAATCCACTAGCTATCTAGAATTCTTTGTACGAGAAACTATAGTTTCTACAAAATTAGATCGCTGAAAATCCATTATTTAGACTTACATGTACAAGAAACAATAATTTATACGTAATTGTAGTCTAATATTCAATCATCCAATGAAAATTTTATCAAATGAAAATCTATTATTTATAATTCTTCGTACGAGAAACAAGAGTTTATGTTATAGTGACGTATTCATCCAATGAATAATATTGCATCACCTTGAGAATTCTTCATCTATCATTTTTTTTCTCTCATGAAAATACAACGTACAATTTCTACTAAGTTGTAGCAACATATTCGATCGTCTAATGAATATTTTATCTCGTTGACAGTCCATTATCTATAATTCTATGTGCGAGAAACAATAATAACATATATTCAGTTATCTAATGAATATTCTTTCGTTGAGAATCCATCATATCTCTAGTTATTTGTACTATAAACAACAACTTCCACGTAATTGTAGTAGCATCTTCAATTGTCTGATAAATGTTTTCTTTGTACAAGAAAACAATAGTTACAATCTTGACCTTACTATGATTACTTATGTGTATTTATACACGTTATTACTGTAGAAATATGACAATAGATAATAGTTTATTATAATTAATTATGAGTACTGATAAATCTTAATGTATCAATATGTAATTTGTATCTACGATTAATTTCATAATTTTATGATGTTTTATAAATGTTTATTCCCGATCTGCATGTTGTAGTGTGGAGCTTGCATGTAAATGGTAACGAAGCCGCGAGAAAGGACATGAAGGTGCATTTGCACCTAAAGATGGGACAATGGGTGGTAGTGACAACGACATAGCGGCTATGGATTACACTCCAGCAAGAAAGAAGACTCCAATTCATAATTAAAAAAAGAACGGTTCAATACACGAAACTATTATCACTATATAGGATTTTATGCCGAGAATAATGTATGTAATATATGTCACGCGTATATGTTAGTTTTCAAGAATTGTATATTAATATGTGAAATATTATGTAATTATCATATATATGTTATGTGTGATTATATACTTGTGGTTGATTCATTGTGAGCTATGAGGAATGAAGGGAATGGTAATTTTGTTTTAAGATAAACAATTCATTTCCTCTTCCCTTAAAGAGTATATATTTGTATCATTTGTTCATGAAAATAAGATGTGTTGAAATAAATATATGGTCGATTAGATCAAAACCGACTAGTGAATCAATCTAATTCACGTCAATATTGTTGACGTCTATAGCTACTTAATATGCATAAACTAATTTATTGTGCCTTCGAAATATGACAAATGAATGAAAGGTTGACTCGATTGAAACCAACTAGTGAATCAATCTAATTCACATCGTGCTAGATAGTGGTTAGACCAAAAATATGGTTAAATTATTTGGATTTTTTTAACAAAACTTATTTTTATGGTCATTTAACAAGTTAAAAAAACTATACTAATTTGATTGATTAACCAAGTGACCTGGAGTTGACATTTTGAACTCAAATCTGAACCCGACCCTCGTTATTGTGAGCTCAACTTACATGAAATTAACATGACTTTTTTTGGTCAGTTTAGATTTTCCATCGTGGGATTGTAGGTTACGTCGGAAATTTCCGTGTGAATCCGCACAATTTTCACTTGAGACCTAACATGCAATCGTTTTGAATTGGTTGAGAACAAAAAAATCGCCCCGAAGAATGGCCAACTCTAAAATGACCCGATATAGTTTGTGGTCCAACTATTTTTTTAATCTTATTACAAATCAACCATAAAATAAAATAAAAAGTAAAATAGATGGGAATATTTGTAAAAACTGAAAACTTACGGGGAAAAAGTAACAGAAGTTATAAGTTACAGGGACTGACTTGTAAATATCCCAAACCTTTTTCTCTTTACCCTCTCCAGGGAAAAACCCTAGATCTCACTGAAAGAGAAGATTCTGCGGAGACGAAGAAGCTGAAAGGTTCTTGCTCAAAACCTCTGGAAAGAGAAGGTAATTTCAGTTTAGCTTTTGTACGGAATGTATACTATTTCGAATTTCGAGTTCATTTTGCTTCCGATAAACCTTTGGATTTGAGTTTTCGATTCCATTTTCAATTCTTTGTATTTGATCGCATTTTCATGGCGATCGAGCTCATGATTCTTTGTTTTTTTGCATCTCATTGCAGTGAACGGAGTTTACATACATTGAGTACAGATATTTCTGATGCTATTTTAAATTACTGTGTTTGACTGCATTTTCGTGGCGATCGAGCTCATTGTTCCTAGCTTTTTTGCAGTGTATTGCATTAATCGGAGTTTTCTAATACTTCGTATATTTTTATATTATTTTCAATTCATTGTTTTTTATTTGCGTTTTAATGGCAATAGAGCTCATGATTTTTTGTTTTTTGTATCACATTGCAGTAAATGATTTTAAATACATTGTGTATAAATCTTTCTGATGCTATTTTCAATTCATTGTGTTTAATTGTGCTTCCATGGCGATCGCAATCATGATTCTTTGTTTTGTTGTATTGTATTGCATTAATCAAAGTTTACATACATTGTGTTTGCATTTGCGTTTTTGTGTGTATTTATTTCTGATTCCAGATACCTTTTTCATGATTATCAACCCCATCAATTGGAGTTAAATACATTGTGTTTGTGTCTGTAAGTGTATATATGTATTTCTGATTCCATTTTCAATTCATTGTGTTTGACTGCATTTTCATGGCGATTGTGATCATCATTCTTTTCGGCTATTTGTTATTCTTTTCTGCTTTCTTAAATATGGTACTTGTGTTCCATTTTATTTTATATTTGTATATTTTTTTGTTCAATTTGTGCTTTGTAAGGAATATTCATGTTAAGTGATAATTGGAATAATTTGGGTTCTCTTCTTTATTCTGGGTTGAGGAGCTTTTGAATACAAAAGTTCTGAGTATTTTATATGTATTGATACTTAGAAGCGTGTCTATTGATCATAGTGCACCAATGAATTTTGGGGATGAGGATGCTTCTTCTGGATCTGGAGATGATTTGAACATGTTAGATGGACACAACAAGCGTCAGTCTGCGACGCCATCAAGTTCCGGTCGTCGCAAGAGAAGTCGTAAGGCTACTGGTGATGCTATAGTGGATGCTATGCTAGAAATAGCTGCTGCTTCGAAAATGAGGGCAACTGCAATTATGAAGACCGAGGAACAGTTTTCTATAAGCAAATGCATAAAAGTTTTGGATGAGATGCAAGGTGTTGATCAGCGGGTCTATTTTCTAGCCTTGGATCTATTTGAGAACCCCAATGCCAGGGAAATTTTTATATCTCTTAAGAGTGATAAAAGGTTGCCTTGGTTGCAGAGAAAGTGCAATTGATTAGTCTGATGAGATGTTGGTTTTGTACTCTTTTGGCTCAAAGCAATCGTTTTATAGTTTTTGTGATCATACTACTCCTAAGAAACGTGTTTGCCTGTAACTAATTGAACCTCATGGTTGATGGTTGTTTCACTCTCTGCTTGATGAGCTTTAATGATAATCATAGTTTTAATTTCAATTATCAGCTAGTTTCGCTTGCATGTGATGGTTCTGAGATGTGATTGATTTCACCAACTTTTGACTGTTTCATCAGTAAGTTTTGTCATTGTGTTATATATTTCTATTGTTTAATTCTATTGCTGCAGAACCATTAGCAGACATGGGAGATTTCGATTTAGAATTGGATGAGATGGAGCTAGTTGCAGCAGCTGCTGGTTTCTATTATTACAATAGTATACCTAAGCAACCTTGCCGTAGTTCGTCTCCAAGTGGATGTGGATTCATGACTGAAGTTTTGAACGGCCATGATGATACATTTCGGGATATGTTTCGTATGGATAAGCATGTTTTTCACAAGTTAAGTGACACTCTTCGACAGAGGGGAATTTTACGTGATACCTCCGGTGTAATGATAGAAGAGCAACTGGCAATCTTTTTGAACATTGTCGGTCACAATGAGCGTAACAGAGTCATCCAGGAGCGATTTCAGCACTCGGGTGAAACCATAAGTCGGCATTTCAAGAGTGTCTTGAAGGCAATCAAGTCACTCTCCCGTGAATTCCTGCAACCAGCACCGCTCACTACTCCTTCAGAAATTCTCAGCAGTAAAAGATTTAATCCGTATTTCAAGGTAATATCGGAAACCCTAATTTCTTCTCTCATTTTATTTGCATTATATTGTATAATTTGTTTAATTTCTTTCCATTTAGGATTGTATTGGGGTTATAGATGGCATGCACATCCCAGCACATGTGCCAGCCAAAGATCAATCTCGTTTTCGTAATAAGAAAGGTGTTTTATCGCAAAATGTGTTGGCAGCCTGCACTTTTGACCTTCAATTCATATTTATTTTTCCGGGCTGGGAGGGTTCTGCAGCAGATTCACGAGTACTAAGAGCAGTCCTCAATGATCCAGATCAGAATTTCCCGCCCATTGTTAAAGGTTCTTTATATCCAGAGCATAATTCATATTTCTTGATTTTGAGTTGTGCGTATCTTTTGTTACACTGGACACTCACTCATTGAATTTCAATCCTTACAGGCAAATATTACCTTGTTGATACTGGCTATTTAAATATGGAAGGGTTTCTCGCTCCATTTCCAGGAGTTCGGTATCACCTCCACGAATACAAAGGCGCGAATCAATTACCTACAACAGCGAAGGAGCTATTTAATCACCGGCATGCATCTCTGAGAAGTGCTATCCAGAAAACATTTGAGGTTCTGATATCTCGATTTCCAATTCTCAAACTTGCTCCTCAATATGCATTTCACATTCAAAGGGATATAGTCATAGCTGGCTGTGTTCTACATAATTATATCCGGCGCGAGGAAAGAAATGATTGGCTGTTTTCGAATATCGACGAGATGACAATAGGTGAATTGCCTGATTATGACGATCAACCCGATGTGCATATTGCTGAGTCAGTACAGGAGCAAATAGCTTACTCTTTCCGAGAGTCGATTGCTGCTGCTATGTGGAACGACTTCATAAACAAGTGGGACGAGTGGTGATTGGTAAGATAGAAACCGAGAGAGATTCTCTGAAACGGGTAACTTACATTCTAATGCTCTGACACTGATAGAGTCCGTCTGATGAAATTTCTGATCGGTATTTTTGTGTAAACTGACTGACTGGTGAATTGGTTTCTAATATTGTTTGTCTGTGTATAGTGCTGCCTCTTTCGGTTTGGCAAGCTAGGGTATTCCTTTATATTTTGATAGTATTGTCTCTTGCTCGTATCTTCCATAACTTACATTCTAATGCTCTGACACCGTATTTATCTGTTGGAGGATGTTATTTCTGATCAACTTTTTTTCTTTGTAAACTGACTGACTGGTGAATTGTTTTCTAGTATGGTCTCTATGTGTATGATGCTACCTATTTCGGTTTGTCAAGGTAGGGGTTTCCTAACTATTTTGATAGTTGCCTCTTGCTCGTATCTTGCATAGAGTAAAGATAGTAACCAAGAAATTCTTAATGGGTAACTTACATTTTCATGCTCTGACACTAAATTTATCTGAAAGAGTCCATCTGATGTTTCTGATTGGTGAACGGTTGCGCATCGATGAAATGGGTAACTTGCATTCTAATGCTTACACCGAATTTATCTGATAATAGAGTCCATATGATGTTTCTGATCGCTTTTTTGTGTGTAAACTGACCGGTGAATGGTTTCGGGTATGATCTGCTTATGTATATTGCTATCTCATCTGATTTGGCATTCTTTCGTATTTTGATAGTTGTTTCTTGCTTAGAGTTGTTAATTCGGGTTGAAAATGTCTAACCCGACCCCAACCCATAACAGGTGTGGGTTTGCCCAATCCGCAATTTGCACATGGGAAAACTCGCCCGATACGAAAATTGATTAGGTGTAGCTTATGCAACCTGAAACTACAAAAGTGAGTCAGGTTTCAGGTGCCCGTGAATTCGGGTCCAAATTGGCTGCCCTAAAATGGTCAACTTACTTCTGATAGAGTCCATCTTATGTAGTGTTTGGTCGTTTTTTTTTTGGGGTGTAAACTTACTGGTGGATGGTCTCTAATATGGCTCATCTTGTGTATAGTGTTGTCTCTTCCATTTCAACAAGCTAGGGTTTTTCCTCATTTCTTACAGAAGCATAGGTTAGGTTGGATTTCATGTACTCGTATATTTTGATCTAAATTGTCAGCTCTATCAAGAACACGGTGGTTCCATTCTATTCAATTAAAAAAAAGTCCAAACAAATTACCAATGGCAACTTCACTTTTTATTGAAAGCAAAGGCAAATTAAGGAGACAATGCATATCAACTATCATCGGAGCAATTGTTTTAAGGTGTTTGTTCCTCTAGATGTCTCAGATTCGAGCTTCCGTTGATACATGTGCTTTTAAAAATAAAAATAAAATGAAGACAATCCACAGTTCTACAATGCTAGTTTGATATCGAAACAAAACTTTCAAGCTTCTACAAAATTCGATCACTTCTCATAACGTCTACAAAAAAGAAAAGAAAAAAACACCCCACTCAAGCCTCAGCACTTTGAACCCGAGCTTACAAGTATCCGAAACTCGACGGGCATTTTTGGGAGTTTAGGTCAAGTACATAACAATTTTGGGTCGGGTTGGGCAACCTGCACTCAATCTGCACATTTTCTATGACAAACCCGACCTACAAATGACCCAAAATGCAAACTGCCAACACTACTACAACCTGGTGTAATCAGCAACATTTCAGTATTTTATGACCTAAGTTACACTTCTATCAAAACAATCATATGGCCACAAATGTTACCTTCTAAATTCACCAAAACCCATTCAAAAATTTCATCGAAAAACCCATCGCCATTATCACAAGCTATTTGCACTGCCTTCATGTTTCAAGATTCGATTTCCGATGGAACTTTAGAGACAATTCTAGATTTCAAGCTCCAATTCTCTCGTAAAAGAGCAAGCTAGCCTCTGCAGCGAGAACATCTGTTTCGGGAACATTATATACTTCTGAATCCGATATGCAAAACCAGTGCACACGAGATGATTCAGTCTGCTGTTCTTCGAGATCTTCCTCGTGTGGCTCGATTTTGACGCTTCTGTAAACACTGTAATGCCCTCTCCCATCTCTTCCGAAGTGCTCCACGACAGAAACTAAACGGTACATATGAGTTTGTGACGGTAGCGTTTCTGATGTAACATTTGTCTGCATACGAAAAACGATGTTATGCGTTAAACACAACTCGAGATCTCAGAGGCTTGAAGCCAAAGACTTGAACATAATACGTAAAAAAGTCATGCCATAAGAGAATAACAAAGGTTAATAAAGGCAAAATAGAAGCCTAAAGAAACAAAAAAATGTCTAGTCTTTTCATAGTCTCAATCATAAAACTCAATTTAAAACATGGGAGAGCACATTCTACATTAACATATATTACTTGTAGAGAGATTTGTATGTAAGCATATAAGGTTCATAACTGAAGTCCTGAGCACGAGCCTCATAAGAGAGATGAATTGGCAATGCATGCATGATTATGACAATCTCTCAATATAAGCCTTCGCATATAAAGATCTTAAAAACTCCAAAACACTAACTGTAGAGGTGTGATAGCGGAAGAAATGTACCAATAATTCAGCGTTCTAGCTAAATTTTAACATCTCCCCTTCACTCTGAACATGACTCAAACCCGTGACCTCAAGATCACAAGTGTATATATATATACACACACACACACACATAGCAATTAGTACTAACCTTGTCTCTGGATCGTGAGTTCATGTCCGTGTGGACAATGTTTGAATAGACTTCACTTTCGGACGAATTGGCTAGCCCTTGAGCAGCCTCCACGTTTTCGGTGCATCCACATTCATCTGCAATAGATGGCCCCAAACATATATTATCTCCTGCCATTAGCCCGTAAACGGGATTTTGTACTCTCATATTGAACTGCACGTTATTTACGTTGGGACTAAAGCTACGTTGTTGAGTCTGTAGCTTCACGTGCCCTCTCTGCAAACCTTCTTCTGTGTTCTTTGTCCCCACCACACTTTTTACAAACGGACACAGGTCCAAAACCACTGGAAAACGTACATGGCCCTACAAATAGGCAACAAAATCACACAAAAAAACTTCACAAGATCGGAAGAAGAGCCACATGCCTATATGTGCAGTGAAAGATTTGCTAGACAAAAATGGTTCATGAACTATTAGGACCCGACCAATTTGGTTCCCGAATTAATTTTATGCCAAAATGGTCCCTCACGTCACTTTCTGTTAATTTTTCTGTCAGTTATGCTGATGCGTCATTAAAAAAAATAAAAGATTGAAACTAATATCTAACATATGCCAACATAGGGGACTATTTCGGTCGGCTTTCAATAGTTGGGGGACCAGATTGGTGAGGTTCCGATAGTTAAGGGACAATTGATTGGTGGAACAAATAAAATAAACTAAACGAGCGGCCAAGTGCATTGCATTGAAGTTTTTTCCCTCACTCAACCCGTTACCTGAAGGTCACAACGCAATAACATTACCGTTGCGACAAGCCTCACCCTTGAACTCAAGGATTGGAACTAAGACAAAAATATTAATAAGCAATAAAATGAAAACCGGCCTTAAGAATTGGATAAGACGGAGAGAGAAATTTCAAATACCTGAAGTTTGACTACTTCTCCAAAAGCATTTACGGAAGCGCGTTGGATATGGAGGCAGAGAATCTGTCAGTGCAGAGTAAGATTCAATCAAAACAGAATACGAACACTCATAGATTCATAAACCCCAGAAAAGCCCTTACAAAAATATAAATAAACAATATAATAATAATTATTAGACTTGCCATAGTCCTAAAATCACGAAGATATATATGAAAATTATTCAAAGCTCAGGGCTGATCCAAGTCAAAGCATTTGGACTATCAAAAAGAGTAAGGACATAGGCATTTAGACTAATGGAAACCAAACCCTTGACAGGTAAATTAGTTTCCATACAGCCAAACAGTTCCCATAGATTTTATTGTTTGTGGTATCTCGATAATTTCCTCATTCACTACAAGACTTATGTAGCTGCTTTAAACAATTTGGGTCACAACAAGTGACCATACACAAGCATGACACGATTTAAACGTGTTGGCCTATATAACAAATATTTTACCTTCAACACATCATCAACACATATAAACAAAAATTGCCAACTCTAGTTTTAAGGTCAACATTCTTACCTTTGGGCTGCAAGCAATATTTAGTTGCTTTAAAGTAAGTGAAAACTTATTTGACCACGGTAACTGTTCAAGAGCAATGAGACATCGGCAATCACATGAGTCTTCCTCACTACATCTCTGAACTTTTAGAATCTCCGTCTGAGAAACAAATAGGAATAGCTGCTTAAGAACAATCAAAATAATAATAAGTTGGAAAAATAGAAAGTTCAAAAATCGAACTACCTTATCTGCTTGTCTAGCGGACAAGTACTTTACGGCAGCAATATGCCAACAGTGGCTACAGCGGTAATTCTCAAGTTGTTCGGCTACAAAAAACTGCCTTAGGCTATCCTCCAAGGTATGTCCAGCCAACTAGTTTCATATTGGTCAAGAAAAGGGTAGCAAATCAGTTACGATGCAAAACCATTATAAAAAATTATAAATATAAATTGAACTTTACATGCATACAAAGAGAGAGAGAGAGAGAGAGAGAGAGAGAGAGGAGTTTTGATCCACAATTTTGCAGATTTGGGTTGCATAAAATAAACCCGATTAATTTTGGGGTAAGACAAACCCACAGTAATCCACACATTTTTAAGCCCGCATGAACTACATCTCTCTCTCTCTCTCTCTCTCTCTCTCTCTCTTCTCTCCTTTTTTTTTCCCATTTTTTTGTTTTTTGT
>JAYMTA010004555.1:0-12509 GCA_036897625.1 Pelargonium cotyledonis
ATTTAAAATATGCTCATGAATTTAAGTCTTTTTTTGTCGAAAGTTGCATCCAGACATTTTGTTTTATAAAAAATTGACGAAATTTATGTATTCTAAAATAAATGATATCATATAATTTATGTTGATACATTTAGACATTTCTTTTTCAAAAGTTGCATCTAGACATTTTATTTTGTAGAAGATTGGAGAAATTTATGTATAAAAAAATAATTTATAAAATAATTTATGATCATGCATATAGACATTTCTTTTTTGACAATTGCATTCAAACATGGTAGTTTATAGAAAATTGGAGAACTTTATGTATTAAAAATAATTGATAATATAATTTATGTCAATGCATTTATACATTTCTTTTTTTGAAAGTTGCATCTAGACATTTTATTTTATAGAAATTTGGAGAAATTTTTATAATCAAAATAAATAATAATATAGTTTATTCTCATTTTTTTTATATAGAAATGTACCGAAATCTTTTCTTACAACGGCCTAAAGAAATGTATATACAAGGAACCAATAGTGTTTAGGGAAGAGACTGCACCAAAGTGATGTCTTACACCACTTCCGCCAAGGATGTTTTAAATTTTTGTAATGAAAATAAATGATAATCTAATTTATGCTCATGCATTTAGTCATTTTTTTCGAAAGTTGCATCCAAACATTTTATTTTATAGAAGGATCAAATAAATTAATAATAAGATTTATAATGAAATAAGGTAAGTAATTATAAAAATAGAGTTGAATCAAATTAGGGTTTGTGCATATCTTTTTGTCTGTTGTTTTGAGAGTCGATTAGAAATTTTTTTTGGCTACGATTGCTCTTGATTTCAGAGCGGTGACAGTCTCTTAAATTTACACATAGCGAATTACGTTCTTTTTCGTTTAGACATCGAGCTCTTGCTTTGATATAAATTTTAGGTTTTGCTAGGGTTTCTTTGTGGAGTGACAACGTATATTCGCATTAGATTTTATGGGTTGGTGTGCACGCATGGCAGCATGAGGTGGTTGCAGAGAAGAAGAATGTGATGATTTAATCAAAATCATCGGATCAACTTTCGAGTTTGTTGTCGGATTAGATAACATACACGATGGTGACGAGAGACGGTTGGCAAAACACTGCACGGGATCGACTTAAATTTCAAGTGCAATCGTTGTCAGTTTTTCGTATTTCTTAGAGTGGTGGGAAGGAATTAAGTGCATTCAACTTGATTATTGAGGTTGATGGGGAGAAATCTAGTGCATTTGGTTTGATTATTTTTTATTTTTTAACTACTGTGGCTAATGTCAGTTTTTTATTTTCAGGTTGGTGTGCGAATCGAGTGACCCACGAATTAGTTAGATCTTTGGTCTTTTTGTCAAACTTGACTTTGTTATTGTATAATTTAAAGTAATAAAATATTAACTTTTGTGTTAAAAAATTAGTTCTATGTCTTATCATAATTTCTTTTGGTAGATGCAAGTCAAAATATACAATAATATTATTTTTAATGGGCTTTCACATGATCAATTGGGCTTAAAAGTTATGGGTCCACGCACTCACCAAAAGCTCATATCAACCTATTCTTCATACAATAAGGCAGAAGGATCCTTAATTTAAGATAGAGGATAAAAATGTTTAGAGTAGTTGACTGATATAACTTTATATCAGTTGTACTAATGAGGTGATGATATCTTATTTAAAATCATGGATCCGGATGGATCGTTCCGCTCCCACAAATTCACTTGGGTGGGTATAAGTGAAATTTGATAAGGTGTCATCATCTTATTAGTTTGGTTAAGTTGCAATTGATATAAAGTTATATCAGTCAACTGATACACATTTGACTCAAATGTTTAATAGACATTTGTTAAAGAATGAACTTTCTAAGTATTCTAATTTCAACCAAACATATGAAATAAGTACAAATGTTCAATACTTTTTCATTTTCATCCTACCAAACATAGCCTTAAAAGAAATTTAATGACTAAATCGTTGTTAGATCTATAGAACACTAACTATTTTTCTATCACGATTTTAGAAATCATAATTTCGATTAATCTAGGAAGTATCATTAATTTTAGATTTTAAAACGCAAGTGAGATTTTGCGTTTCGATCACTATAAATAAGACCTCTAATGCTTTTAGGGTTAAAGACACAAATTTGAGGCGCCGTTTTTTGCATCGTAAGTCAAAGTTTTCTCAGCGTTGATGAAAGTTCATCATATCAAATGTATTGTTGTTCTTTTATTTTCTATGGTTGTATAACTCTTGATCAAATTAGGGTTTGGTGTTTCCAGCTTATCAAAGGCGTATGCTAAGTGGTTATCGATATTGTTGGATTTTGAAATCTTTGTTTCTTTGGGATCTAAACAAGGACTTGATAGAGACTCAATTACAGTGAGAAAGTCTCTGATCAATTATTGTTATGTGTACGATAATTTGTCACTAATTTTTTTTCTTTCACATCTCATTAGATCATGTTGTTTGGTACATTTTAATATCTTTCTTTTTTATGTTCATTTTTGTTTCAACTAGTTTATGTTCAAAAATAAAGTTTAATAGGTAGTTGAGCTTCAAAACAACTAGTTTACTTTTTCTAATTTTAGGACCTTAAAGATTGATTGTATTTCTTTGATGTTCTCTTGCAATAGGAAACTAAACAAGATCTGGAAATTTAACAAGTTGGATCTGACCATCACTACTGATTTAACAAAGGTAAATCTCTTACAATTTTGTTCACTTTTGAATTTATTTTCTTTTATTACTTTCTTGTTGGATGGAATTAAAAAATCTTGATTGTATGTATGTCTAAATAATATGATTTGTTAATATGTTTAGCTACTATTTCTTGTTCGTTTCATAAAAAAAATATTCCATTGAGTTTCTTTTTATTTTGGGCCTCCAATAATTTTTTACTAAATTATTTTTTTTTGTACGCAGCCGTGCAATGCATACATAGCGAAATACTATTTCGCCTTTTTTACTAAATTATTGTTTTATAATTTAATTTCTATCTATTTTCTCTTTATTCCTATGTATATTTTCTATCTTGTTTTTCTCCCTCATCTTCTCCTTTTTGAGCTATTGAGTTAGCTATACAAGTTGAAGAAGGGAAACTAAATTTCGTCCCAAAACAAATCTTAATGATAAACAAGAATCATACTAATTTAATGACACATAATTTGAGTCTTTTGATGTATAGAATTGATTGTTCTTCATATAATTTCGCTTCTATGTGGGTGTTTACTCGAGATCCTTGCCCATTTCTAATTGAGAACAACGGAAGATGATTCATCATCTTCTTGTTCAAAGATCCTTGCCCATCTTCTTGATTTAGTTTATTAAGAATTCTGAAAATTTAATCAAAACTATAGAACAGGCTTAATACCTCTAAAATCTAACCATTTTTCTTTTCTTGTTTCTTTCCCATCTCAAACGCCTTTATCAATTCATTGAAAACATCATTAAACTTAAACTCTTTGTTTAACAAAAACATAAAAAAAATTATCAGCAATTTTGTTATCTAAAAAAGAAAAATCAAGAAGGTTGAAATTAAGTAACACATTCAGCCCTTGAAAAAAAAAAAAAAAAAAAACATATTCTGCGACGTCGTTTAGAGAACAAATGATAACATGACAATTCTCCCGCCAAATTTGAGAATGAGGGGAAGAAGTTGCAGAGACCCAGATACATCACACCAACCACACTCTCTCCAATTCCAATCATTAACAAAACTTCTATAACAACCTTTCTCGTTTAGCTATAAAACCAAACTACCCTACATTTTCACTGCTTTCTTGCATCTCAAATCTCTCTCTGTCCTCATTGTCTCTGTTTCTGATTCGAAACCTCCTTTTTGTTCGAATCCAATGGCTCCTACTTCATCACCTTCTCATTCTTCTGGGGCTGCATCTCCACTTCCTGAACCTCTCATCCAAACAGCGCCTCCAACTGTTTCTAGTGTTCCAACTGAGGAGAATGGAGAAGCTTGCCACCAGGTTATTATTGTTGTTTGCTTCATTGGAAATTTTTGAGAAATTTAGTTCAGTCTCTAATTTTGTTTTGTTTTGTTTTTGAAATTGGTCGTAAAATTGAATGATTGATTTATGTTTTTCTTTTTTTGGGTCTAATTATGTTGCAGTGCCGGCAAAAGATTCGGGACATTTTTGCACGGTGCAACAACTTGAAGCGCAACAAGCAGTGCGCAATCAAGTTGTGTCATAGGTGCCTTTCGAACAGGTTTGTTATGAAAATTCATGTGTAGAATTTCTTTTGTTAAATTTCAAATATAATAGAATGCTTGGGCTTCCCATACTAAAAGGTCAATTTTATTTAGCCAAATTCTTTTATAATTTTCCAACGTGGGCCAACACCCACTTCAACATCTTTTGTACGCGTTGTGTTTTCGGATTTATTTGACTGATTGCTCGATACTGAAATAGATACGCGGAGAAGGCTGAAGAGGTGGTTTTGTTGAGTGATTGGCACTGTCCCAAGTGCAGAGGAATTTGCAATTGCAGTATTTGTAGGAAAAAGATAGGTCAAAGCCCAACTGGCATACTTGCGCCCAAAGCCAAGAAGAGTGGTTTCTCATCTGTCTCAGAAATGCTCAACACTGTGGGTGCTGCTGACAATTTGAACGAGGCAAATCGGCTTAAAAGAAGTGCTGATGCAGACAAGGTTTGATAATTTAGTTGTTGAATGAATTCATTTGATAGTGTATACATTTCATGCATTAGAAGCAATTCATAATATCAAAATTGGATTCTCAGGAGACATTAGGGGAAGGTCTAAATGACACGACCGTTGGAAATGAAGAGGAAGGTTCTAATTCAAGAAAAGAGAGCTCTAAAAGGCTCAAGGTTTCCGATGAAACAAATGATCATCTCCAACTGGAGATGGGAGCGACTGATCCACTGAATCACAACGAAGCTCGAGCCAAACCAAATTCCAAAAGGGGAAGGCCGAGGAAGGAGAAAGCCGAGGATCAAGAAGCTGCAAACATTCCCTTACCCCAGGGTGCTGAGCTGAGCTCAGTAGCTGGCATAGACTTAGCTGCTGAGTCTGTGGGGCATGTTTTGCAATTCTTAGAATTTTGTGGAACATTTGGAGAGGTATATGCAATGTCTACTATGGGATCTATCAGCTAGACCTAGTATTTTCTCGCAATTTTTTCTTTATCATCATCAATCTAATTTCTCAATGTTTTTTCTTTGATATCCAGGCTCTTGATTTGCAGCAAGGAAGAGCTGAATCTGTAGTTCGAGAAATAGTGCAGGGCCAAGATAAGGGTCGATGCCAGTATTCATCGACAGTGCAGCTTCATATCCAATTGTTGGAGCTGATAATAAAACATTCAGGAGAAAGGTATATTTTTTCCCCTCATAATAAACTGTATATTTTGTTTTCTCTCACAGTAATGAGATGATTTATTATCTGTTGTATGGTCTGTGTAGGCCTCCAACATTGAGCTTACCAGAGAATGAAAACTCTTGGTTGGAAGCTTGTGGAAAATGCATCTCGGAATCAGTAGTTCCGACGACATCATTTCCCTCTACTTCCAACGATTATGCTCAACTAGACCCGTTGGAGAAGCTTAGACACCTGAATTTTCTATGTGACGAAGCTCTGAGTACAGCGTAAGTTACACGGATCATTTTGAACAATTCCTTTATCCTTTTGACTTCAAGTGTGTATTATGTCAAAATTGTTGTTAACCTTTGTTTCAGTTTCTTGAGGGGCTGGATTGATGAAGAAAATGTAAAATTTGCCAATAGAAAAAGGGCATCTAAACAAAAGATTATGGCAGCAAAGGACAAGGTAATAATGGTTATTTAAGTTGATGTTGAAATATTTGAATCAGTAATAACTTGTATCTAAAAATTGATTTTTCTTACAGGAAAAATGTCTAAAGAAGAAGCTGCAAGATGAGGTTGCAACAACTCCTTTGTCGGTATCCGAGCATGAAGCTGTTGTGGCACAAATTAAAGAAGAAGCTGCTCAAGCTCATGCTGAAGTACTCGAGGCAATGAGCACAATACCTAGTAGTAAGTTTCATATTCCTTGTTCCATATTTTTTTTATGTTAAAAACCTTTTCTTCTAACCTTTGTTTTGTATGTTATTGTGATAGAAGGAGAAAAATGTGCTGCTCTTAGAACAGAGCCTCTGCTTTTGGAAGACAGTACTGATGGCAATGGGCATGTATTTTGGAAATTAAGATTTTGTGGTGATGCACATGATCTTCTGCTTCAAGGTTTGTGTTTAATTTGTCATGAATTCTTTTATCGGCATGATGTTTGTTACAATAGAAGACTTTTGTTTAGCATCTCCTTGTTATTGCACAGATATAGGAACATGGGATGCAATTTCTCCAAGAGCAGAAAAATGGATTGCCTATGAACCCGAACAGAAACCTGAAGTTGAGAAATACATCTCTTCTAAGAAGTAAGGTTTAATCTCTTCAATTTTATTGAGTCTGAATTACCATTTTATGTCTTTTGTTTATTCATCTTTTGCTCATATTTGCAGGTTCAAAAGTCTTAGGAAGAGACAGTACAAGAAGGTTTTAGCTGGTGAGGTTGATACATCAGCTTCTGATCAAGATGGTAAGGTTGCTGAACCAGTATTAACTGGTGAGGAAGAGACAATCTTGAAGCAAGATAAGGTGGATCCAGTTTTAGCTTGTGAAGAGGAGGTTGCTGATCCATGATTTGCCTTCATTTGGATAATGTAAATGTACTTTTTTGTTGTAATCACAGGTTAATTAGAAATGTATTTTTTGTAACAACAGATATACAACATGAATAATAGAAAATTTTATTTATTTATTAGCTATTGTGCAAATTTCTACTTATGAAAACAAAATGAATGATGATATGTTTGTGTTCTTGTATCCTAACTCTTTTTTTCTTTGATTCCTCTCGCAATTTATGAATATGATTCTTAGAAATATCTTTTTTTTTTTTCTTTTTTGCAACAACAGCATGTACGAATAATAGAGAACAAAAGTTATTTATCAGCTATTGTGAAAATTTTCTAGTTGAAACAAATCCTAACATTCCTTTTTTTCATAGAAAAATTCAAAATTCTGCTCACCATACAAATATGATTGATTGGAATTTATTTATTATTAGCTACTTTGGAAATTTCTAAATTTAAAAATAAATGATGCTATGATTTGTGCAATAACAAAATTCAGACATTTTGTTTATGCATTTGGACAAACAAAAAAATTTATAGAAAGATTCAAATTTCTTCTCACCATGTATAAAATATGATTGATTGGAATTTATAATTACCTACTTTGAAAGTTTCGACGATTAAAAATAAATGTTTTTTTAAAGCCTAAAATAAAGTAGACTGATATGGAATGTGAAAATGCGAAACTCCCTTGGGCTGTTATGGGCTGAACAACAGTCATTGTTACAGCCTCCTCAGGCCCAAAATCTTTGGGCTTCTTTATCAATTCTAACAATACAAAGGCCCATTTTGTTTCCATGTCTCAAGACTTTAGATAGATGCTTGATGATTTCTTGTTTGGTTGCACACAATCAATGCATTTTAAGAAGTGCCTATAGTTTTTTCACATGTAATGTGATATTATTGGTTGTGAAATTAGAATTATGGGTTACAATCTAATGTCTTAGGTTTCTCGTACTAAAAAATCAACATTTTTAATAGAATTTCACTTGCAATATTATATTTAGCCACTTTTCTGTCTCACATCAACATGCCCCTCATGTGTAGGCATTTTTCTTCCACATGGGGGCAGCTGCAGACATGACAATCAGCAAGCGGGCTGAAGACCACAAGGAGAGACATTATAAACGGGCCAAATATGAATTAAAATCAGCTCGGATACCATGTGAAATTCAAATAATGGACTACAATATACTGATTTAGACTTCTCATACAAAAAATAAGTTAACATTGTTAGTAGTATTCCACTTACACTATTATATTTAGCCATTTTTCTGTCCCACGTCAACATTGGTGGTGGCCAATAATAAGAGATTGAAGGCAGTCACTGAGCAGTGAGCGCTATGCACCAACATTGGCAGTTTCCACAATTTGGCTGTAATGCACCAATGCATGCATGCAGGCCCAGCTAAGCTCTCAGTGGCTCTGTTTCCCATTTTTTCTGTCTTTTCCCTCACCAAATGCTTTCATCTTTTGCTTTTTTTTAGCTTCACTTCTGGTCTGCACTACTCTGATCTGATCTTCACATACACATTTCTTTTTTCTTGGCAAATGGATGGTTGGTGTTGCTTTTCACTTTCCTGGACCTAATGGTTCATACATATTTTCTGTGAGCTCTGGTTTATAATTTCTTGACTTTTTTTCTATTGGCACAGAGTGACACTACATGAATATGGATAGCAACCAATGTGATTGAATTTGATGAAGAATATGATGTATTTGTCCATCAATGAGCAGTTAAAAAAAAGTCATTTGAACAACCAGATTGCTAGGTTTCCTTGGTGGCTGACAATAAGGTCCCTTGTGAGATCAATGGTGCCATTGCTGTGTGTATACATTGACTACAAAATGAAGTACACTAATTCTTGTTGATTTTGGTGGAGGCAAAGCATGAAAACCCAAATCAAGGAGCGGCACATATTGAATGTAGTTACTCTCTATATAATGATTCGGGCAAGGGTCGTACAAGAGAATGAAGTTCGTAACTAGTAGTCGTAATTGACAACTGATATGATTTCTAATCATAATTTTCATCACTAGTTCTTGAAGAACTCTAACTCTAACCAAACTCTTTTTATTCAATTTATTCTAAAAATGAAAAATTGTTCAAAACGCTCTTTTCGAATGTTTTGTTGACCCCCAGGGCCGTAGCCTGGGCTCAAATGTGCTACAATTTTTGCGTTGCACTCATATTCCATACGTACAATTATTCTACTGGTATTTTTCCATTGACAATTTGGCAAATTAATTGCTACCTTTCATGTGTAAGTACAATTGGTGAGTGTATAAAAATCAAGTTCCAAGACTTAGAGGGCATGGACCAAGCCTAAGAAAGCTTGGTTGGAAGCTTGTAATAACTAGGGCACTAGAGTCACTACTAGTGTTTGGGAATTTTCTTCTGATTTTGACATGTCCACCAACATGAACCATATGAGACCTAGTTTCATGGATCTTGAATATTGTGAGGCCATGCATGCAATGACATAATGATAAATGTCATTCCTAACACATTCAATATGGTTCCATCTCTCTTTCCTAGTATATTTACACATTAGCACCATTCCCATGATTTTGATCTAACATTCCAATTTCCTTATATGTGTTAGGTTTAGAATTCACCACTTTAAAGTTTAAACTATTGAGGGTTGCTTAACATTTATGCCATTGCCAACTATAAACAAAGGTTAGGTGGTTGTGTACTTTGTGTCTTGGAAAAGAAATTTAGAAGAAGAAAAATGTTACTAAAACTCAATTATAGACTTGAATTGAATTGAGTTGAGCTACCCATATCCATACCAACATTGCACTCTCTTTTGATAATTCCTTTTTTCCTTTTTCTTTTCATGAAAGTAACAATTCCATCTCTTGTGTCATTTTCAAGCCAACCATATCTTCTTGTCCTTCACTAACTTTTATGCTCTACTAGTTCCTTCAAGAGATGACCCAGTCATCCATATCCGAACAAATACTATCATATTCGAGCCTAAGAAAAATAGCTGGATTAACATGAAGTTATTTTCTATCTTATTCATTCAGTTTAAATCCAAACTAACTTGGATAGACTATTTCACTTGAAAAACGACATTACTTCTATAGTTAAAACTCAGACCATAAAAATGATATGATATATATATGCATAAGATTACAAAAGGCAACGTGCAATAGTAACAAACTTTTGTTTCAATTGACGTTTATTTAAAGAGTATAGTGAATCTTTTATCATATTATAAGAACATGTATGTTCTTGGCTACAAGGTAATCAAATCAATTACAAATCAAAATGATTTCATGACTCATGAGACTGTTTGTTGGATCATAATCACTTCTTTTTTTTATGGCAAAAATTGATCCAACAAAACCACAAGGTAGATGTGATCACAATCACAAGTTCCTTCCAATGTGGTTGGTACAATAAGAGAACACTATCATTATTTTTATTTTTTTATGATTATTTATTGATTGAGATAGGCCAAGATGATTATGGTCAATTTATTTAAGGTTTATAAATTCTTATTTTTATTTGACAATAAATATGAAACTGAATAAGTGGAATGATACCATATGGCTTCCAAACAACAAAAGTTAAATTAATTAAAACAAATGTGAAGCAACACATCACCTAATTACATGAATTATTATTATTATCTGCCTCACTTTTTGCTACAACTAAGCAAAACATGGCATTCAATGTTTGGAAGGTTTTTATATGCATATATTTTTAACTATAATATTATATTATTTCCCCTATATTTTATATATTTATTACAGTTCATGAAATGTCTCAAACTGATCCAATTTTTATTATTCAAAATTAAAACTGCATTCTTTTCTTCTACAATTTGAACCTTTAAAATTTATGAAATCTGAATACATAAACTTTTTAGTTGACTTTTTTCACGTGAAACTATAACAAATAAAAATAAATTTTTTTGTTTTTGAATTTGAATTTGAACAGCAATAGATCATGTAATTTATAACCTGCAATTTTGGGGGTCAAGCTTGCAGTGAAATTTGACTTTCAAGGCTATTTCTGACCAATTATTCCACTTCATGTTTCCTCTATGGACAAAACAGAGATACCATGAATTATAAAATGTTTTTTTATTTATTTTGAATTCAATTATTGTATATTAAATTACTAATATGGTTAAAAAAAAAAAAAAAGATTACCCATGTTTTTTACTTGAAATTTTAGCTAACATTTATAGATTATATAAATTGGTGCAATTTAAACAAATAAGTCAAGGTAAACAATGGAATGGATTGTTGCTCACAACAGCTTATGTGCACAAAAGTATTTATTCCTTTTGCTTCTACCAAACCTCAACCAATACTTTGCTAATTTTCTGTTTTGTCATTACACAATTTAAAGTAGGTAATGTGGTGTAATTATAATTAATTAATATATATTGGAGATTAAAATGGACCCAACCCAACAGTTATATTTAAAAAGCTTAAATAATTAATCTACAATTAACAAACAATTAGGAGAAACCTAACTAGACCCACCACTTGGTGCCAGCCAAATTTTTGGCTCAATCACTCACTGAGATTGCTAATTTTGCAAGCCAAAAAGCTTAAGTAATCAACATTTGCTAATTTTTTTGACCAACCTAGTCTTAAATAAAGTGATTAATCTAATCTAGTTGTACATTTTAGGGAAGAAGAAAAAACAAAACCTATGTATATAGATGTAGATATATGAATGACTAATGTTTCAAAATTCAGATAGGAGGGTGAAACAATGTATTGACTAAAAACACTACAATGTATCTGAAAATTAGTTGTATTATAGTTGTTAAAGTTTGTAAGTTTTAAACTTGATATAGAGTATTAGGTCGTTCTTATAGTATTTCAGAATTAACGATTTGGATCTCAACTCGTGAGCACTTAAAACTCAACTCATATTTTTGTATATTTGGATTAAGTCGTACAATCCCGCATGTGTAAAATATGAAATCGATCCGACTCTCAATCCAAAACCTTTATAATCACAAACTAACTCAAACCTTATTTTTAATTTGCTTTACATCTGACATTTTCAACTCAATTAAATTCTAAATTGTCATATCTATGTCCTTCCTAATTCATGTGTAAATTGCCCATATAACAATAATCGCCGTCAAGAAGGTCAATCCATAGATAAAATCAAGTTTATTTCCTGTAGCATAAGGCCATCAAAGTGAATGGAGCGGTCCAAATTTTATGCACGATCTTTATGTAAAACTCGATATTGAATTTAAAACTTATATCCTGAATTGAAAACTCGAATTTTCACCCACTGGGCGTGGCGCAGTTGGTGCGCTGGGTTGTGTGAGTGGGAAGAGCTCTCGAGTTCGATTCTAACTCAACACACTTGTGAGGGAGAGGTGAGAAATCATTAATCCTGTGATTAAGGTGCCTATCGTGAAAGTGCGAGACTGCTTAGAAATCTTATGGTTTAAACCAAAAAAAAAAAAAAAAAAACTTGATTTTTCAGCTGTAGCATTGGAACTCACATGCTTATAAGCTACCTACAGACTTTTCCCATCCGCAAAAGAACACTCTCAACTGTCTTCTTCTTCTGTTTTTGTTTCTGGCTGTTTTGGTGGGTCTTCGCCGGAAAATAGCCTCTCTTCTCAAGCCGCCGCACACAGCCACCGTGTAGAGAACCAAACGACTCAGACTCTGTATTCTGGTCGTTAAAGATGGTTTCACTTTCTGGGTCTGCTTGGTGCTCTGTTTTTTTGTCCACATTTCTTCTGCTACTGAGTTGGCGAGTCGACTCCGAGCCTACACAGGACAAGCAAGCTCTCCTTACTTTCCTCTCTCAGACACCGCACGCCAGTC
>JAYMTA010004556.1:0-12505 GCA_036897625.1 Pelargonium cotyledonis
TTATACAAGGAGAGAACAATTAGACACATCTCTCTTGAAACTAGGAGAAACACTCTCAAATATACTACACTCTATTGAGAGAGAAACACTTGAATTGGAATGCTTTGGGATGAGGAATGGCTGAGCCAAAGCTCCATTTTTTAGGCAGAGAATGGACACTGCACAATTAGAGGCTGCATCTATATTTGACAAAAGCCATCAGCTCCTCCCTTTGTCAAAGCTATCCCACAAATTGCGGGATATGTCCAGTCACCATTTCAACACCACAACCACATGTTTTCAACACATGAGGTGTAGGTGGAGAAAGTGAGTGTTATATTAGAAACACGCTAAATTATCTTATAATTCTTAATTTTTGTAAAAAATGAAAACAATACACTCATTTTGAGACGGAGGGAGTAGTATAATATTTGGTAAGTAAATTGGGCTTACAAACTAGGGTCTCTCTCAGCCCAAGCAAAAACCTACCCCAAACAACAGGGCCATGAATCCCATTTTATATGGGCTTAAAGGCCTTCTCTGAATAGATACTTAGAGGGGTTTGATAAGTAAATTAAGGAGATAGTTAAGGGCAAAAGTAAAGTAAATAAAGTTGAAAATGAAGGGCAATTGTGAACACCCATAACCATTCCTGAGATGTATCCTCACACATTCCCAATTTTTAAGTAATTAAGCAAGGGAGAGGTCACACAAGAACAACACAGACAAAGTAACTGACATATAAATGCAAGCCAAGTAAAAAAATAAAATAAAAACTGATATTTTAAAAAAATTTCAAAACTTTGAAGAGAAACAAAACAGATTCATTCACAACACAACATCAAAATTAGAATGAACAGAGCCCATTGGCAGCATGGCTGCACCTCATAGCCAAGTGTTGGGTGTGGCTCTCACTAACCCTTGGGTCAACTTAACCCAACCCAACCCAACCCCACCCCTCCTCTTAAACCCCTTCCATAACTGAACCTCTACAAAAGCTTTGCTTCAAGAAATCAAGAAAGTGCTGCTGCTGCTGCTCTCTCTCTCTCTCTCTCTCTACAGTTTCTTATTGTTTTTGGTAAACCACTTTAGGTCACCAGAATATTCACTCACTCTCACACACAATCCAAGCAGAGAGAAAAAAGAAGAAACAGAGTGGGAAAACAGAGGAAAACAGAGGAGGACACCACCTACCCATCTCATATAATCACATTGTTTCTGGGTCTTGTTTGGCCAGAGAGAAACACAGCCAGAAAACAGAGAGACGCAGATGAAGAGGTCTCCTGATTCTTCTTGCTCCTCCTCTCCATCTTCCTCTGCTGGCTCTAGCTCCATCACTGTCCCTGATCAGCAAGAACCAGAGCTTCCCATCAGGAGCAAGCGCTCCAGGAAGAACCAGAAACAGCAAGTTGAATCCAACAACAAGAACACCACCACAACCACAACCTCTGCAGCTGCTAGGAGGAGCTCAATTTACAGAGGAGTCACCAGGTTGGTTCTTGATTCAATTCTATTTTTATCGATTCGATTGCATGCTAGCAATTCCATTGATATCGTGGATGATTGAACAGGCACAGATGGACCGGGCGGTTCGAAGCTCATCTCTGGGACAAGAGTTCATGGAACAACATTCAAAACAAGAAAGGAAGACAAGGTGAGTCAATTTTCAATTTAAAACGCAAAAATCAAGGAGATCTGCAGCTGGTTTTTTTAGTAATTAATTTTTACTTAATTTAATCTAATCTAACCCTCCCCTGTTTTTGCTGACTCTGTTCTCCAACGTTCAAATCTACACTTTAGTTTATCTGGGTAACTTTCTCATCCTAATCCTCCAAATTAAATTAAATTAAATTAATCTCATCTTAATTTGAATCTAATTTTGATTGTATTTTGCTAATTAATTGATTTACAATTACACAGGAGCTTATGATAGTGAAGAAGCTGCTGCTCACACCTATGATCTTGCTGCTCTCAAGTACTGGGGCCCAGACACCACATTGAATTTCCCAGTTAGTAGAAAAATTGTTAATTTTGTCATTTTCATCTAATTGTAACCATAACATGGATTAATTGTTGATTACACAATTTTTATGCACAATGCAGATAGAGACTTATGCAACAGAGGTTGAGGATATGAAAAAGGTTTCCAAGGAAGAGTACTTGGCCTCGCTCCGGCGCCGGAGCAGCGGATTCTCCCGAGGAGTCTCCAAATACCGCGGCGTCGCGAGGTTAATGACAAAAATTTTACTAATATTTAGATTATTATTATTATCAAGTATCATCTAGTACAAGTAGTTGACATTAATGTTTCTTGAATTGGATTGTTGTGTTTTTGCAGGCACCATCACAATGGCCGGTGGGAGGCTCGGATTGGGAGGGTGTTTGGAAACAAGTATTTGTATCTCGGAACTTATAGTAAGTTCTTCTCCGAAAGATTTCAATTTTCTTCAAAATTTTAACGTTGTTGACCAACAAAAATAATGTATCAGTTACAGTTGAAAAAAATTCGACGTGCATGATTTTGATTTGTTTCTATATTGGGGCAAGTGCACGTTTTAGTTGGATCTGCAGCTGCCAAAAAAACCCAAATTCAAACCAGTCAATACAGCTGAGGTGGCAACAACAGACACATCATTAATTAAAAATTAAGTTATATGTTTAGCAGAAATTCATGTCCACCGGTTTCACCCACTCTTGCTGCTAAAGTCACATGTGTTACCTTGAAAACGCCAGTTTTTTTTATAACTCATACCATAATATTATTTTCGAATCGCGAGAGAGATCGGGACAACGAGTTGTTACTGTTCGATTACATGTTACACATTTTGCATATGACACGAGAAACGCATTTCCTCCCATCCTTAGCCGGGTTTGGCTCACTACTGTTGGGGATAAACTTTTGATGTTTTGTTATGGTTGCAACTGTTCTTTAGTTGTTGTTTACGGAATGCATAATCACGCCATGTGACACTTTCAGTAATTTACTTAATTACTACTAATACTAATTACGAGCATGTACTAATCTTCATTTCTTCGCACCTTTATCGCACGAGCCCTCACGTGACATATATGTATATGTATGATCAGATTTAGTTTAAGCTGGATCGGCAGGATCTTACGTGCTAATTTAGGGGGATTAATTATAATCCGGGCACGTGATTACTGATCCGATGAGCCAAGCCGTACCAGTTTATAAAGTTTACAGCTTTAATCTGATTCTGTTTTAGTTTAACAAAATTGTTTACTATACTTTTTTGTTTTGTCCTCTAATTAAACTGATTATGTAATTTGAATGAAGATACTCAAGAAGAAGCTGCAGCGGCTTATGATTTGGCAGCGATTGAGCACCGTGGCCTAAACGCAGTGACCAATTTCGATATCAGCAATTACATCGACCCGTTGAAAAAGAAAGGCCTGGTCCTTCCACAGCAACAATCTCATTACAATTGCGAGGTTGAGCAAAAGCCGAACCCGAATCAAAAAGATCAAGAAGCTTGCGAGCAAGAAAATAAACAGCAAGAACAAGAACAAGAACAAGAACAAGAACGAGAACGAGAAATGGTGGTGTCAGTGTCATTGGGGACTCACGAGCTTCACTACCCGCAGATGATGATGAGTCCGTGCAACATGGACAGGTCGTCGATGGCGGTGGACGAGCACGAGCTTTCGTGGAGCTTCTACATGGACGCGGGTGGGTTCACGCCTCTTCCTCTACCGAACCTCCTTCCCTTGGACCAGTCCGGGGAGCTGCCGGACCTGTTCCAGGGATCGGGGTTTGAGGACAACATTGACATGATGTTCGAGACTACAATTGCAGATAATCACTGCAATGGCGATTTGCTTGCGGCTCAGGAGAGGTTGTTGTTGTCTTCTTCTCCTTCGTCAACGACGACAACCTTGGTTTCTTGTAACTATTCTGGTTGAACATGGTTTTGTTTTTTCAAAAAGATTTTTGGTGGTTTGTTTCAGGTTGTTGTAGTTGTAGTTGTTGTTGTTGGGTTGTGGTTGTGGGTGGGTGGATCTATGGATGAGAAAGATTCAAGAAATGTATGGTCTTTGGCTAGTCATGATGACCGCTGGTGAAGGTTTTTATTTTTGCTGTTGTTAGATCAATGAGTCAGTTTTATTTTATGGGCTGATTTAATATACTCTAGTTGCTATAGCTCCACCAATAATCATAATCAAAGCAAAAAATAGAGTCAGAACTCAATTGCGTATTTGAGAGATAAATTTAAATCTGAACTCGATGGGTATCTGACCCCCGACCTTAACCCAACACGAAGTTAGCTGGGTCAGGTATACTCAAGAATCATTGTATTTTATGCATACAACTCGAAACCAAACCAACCTTAACCCGACCCAACGTCATAGAGTTTCTGTTGTTCATATTAACAGCTATTCTAGAAGGAATGTTTTTATGCGGTGCTAACGATTTCATAACTATCTTTATAGCTCCAGAATGTTTCAGTTTATGCTCCTACCTATTATCTGGATATACCAAGAAAGATGTACGGTCTAATGAGGCTACTATGAAATATTTACTCGGGGGGCGGGGCGCAAGCTCTTCTAGTTGTGACAGCTCTAAACCACCTATTTTAGGCATTCAATTGGAAAGGAAACTAAAACTTGTAATGGGTTGGGCCCAAAATTTGCTCAAGTCTTGGACCAGACCAAGAAGAGGTCACTGTAATTCATGTGGCGGTGTAGAGGTTGTGAATTAGTTAAAAGTTGGGGGGGCTAAAATGCAAAAACCGCGAATTCTGAGAAAACAATATCAGACATACCCACTTTCTGGGTCGCACTCGACTGGTACGAAAACAATCTAATTCGAGAGCTCCATCTATTGTAAAGTGTAAACATCTATTTCTCCAAACTATATGTCGCAAAATTCGGAGACCGTCGATTGTTCAATCCGATGCTCCGGGGCTCCTTCTTCAACCCGGTGAGTCACTTCTACTCCTCTGACCACAATTCTATACATTTTTCACCCCAGAAATGCAGAAATTGTTGGGGTTTAGTTCATGTGGTTTCAGCGACCATTTACGAAACACATTCGTGTTTGCGGACCTGCTGGGACAGCCGAAATGGAATTCGGGAAGTTGGGTTCTTTTGGGCAGTGAAAAGAGGAAATTTTGTCCGGAAAATGTTTGTTGAATTGTCTTTCTTATGAGTTTTGGCTAATTGGTATTGGTGTTAACGTTGAAGCTGTAATGTGTGTGTGAGGAACCGACCCGGTGAATTGTGATTATGGCTCTGGAAGTGATAGTATTGGTGTTAGTTTAGTTGAAACTTGAATGGATTCAAGTGAAGGCGGCGAAAATGAATCATTAAGGCTTGCTCGACAAATCAGGGATTGATACAACATGATCATTGTAGTATTTGGATTTATGTATAGTTTAAAATCTCATTTATGATTTGAAGATAAAAATAATTGGGCTTGAAATTTTCATAATATCCTAGTAATAGTATAGTTTTAATCTTTGATTTAATTGTGAACCCACTTACACTATTTCTATCGTTTTCTATGTAATTATCAAATGTAAATTTATAATCATGTAGGTGTTTGATAGCTTTGTCTTCATGGATATGCTGTTGAGGGTACATTCATTTGGTTCTCACTATAATGATGTATGGATAAATAAAAAAGAGAGCTCTGTGTTTGTACATGATAATTAACCCTCTAATATTGCTTTGGTTGATTGATTGTCTTATTGGATGTTTGAACTTTTGTAGAGGTAGATACTCTGGACATGCTGTTTTCAGTTTTACTTTCAATATCTGATGCCCAAGGAGCGAGTTATAGCCTATCTCGAAAAGACACGATACATGTGTTCTATCTCGAAAAGACACGATACATGTGTTTGTATCACACAGCTAAACAGGCATGGATGCTGAAGTGACAGATGCAGAAGGGGAAACAGAGGAAGTCTAGTGCTTAGAAATGCTAATTCTGATAAGAATGGAAAACAGTATGTAGCTGAAAGTTCTTCAGAGAGAGAGGTTTCCAATCAGGATGATAATGGGGCGAAACCACAAGTTGGGATGGAGTTTGACTCGGAAGATTCTGCTAAGACTTTCTATGATGCGTATGCTAGGAATATTGGTTTTAGCACACATGTTGGTCAGTTCAGTCGTAGTAAGCCAGATGGGCCAATTGTGACATGGGAGTACTCATGTTCCAGAGAGGTTTTCAAAAGAAAGAATGTTGAAAGCTGTAATGCCATGCTTAGAATAGAAAGAAATGATGGGGATAATTGGATTGTAACGAAATTTGTGGAGGATCATAATCATTCTATGGTAACTCCAACTAAGGTCCACTATCTTCGTTCTCATAGGCATTTTGCAGGTGCTACAAAGAATGTGAACGAGGTGTTGGACATCACTAATGAAGTTTATGTTTCCATGGATGGTAACCATGTATCTTTTGAGCCAAATCATGGAGTCTCCCCTGTGAAATTGCATCACCCAGCTAGAGCTGTCGGGCCTGCAAGTTATATTAGACCTTGTAGCTGAAAGAGAACCCTTGGAAGAGATGCTCACAATCTGCTGAACTATTTAAAAAAGATGCAAGCTGAGAACCCCGGTTTCTATTATGCTATACAACTTGATGATGATAACCGCATGACTAATGTCTTCTGGGCAGATGCAAGATCGAGGACAGCGTATAGCCATTTTGGTGATGCGGTTATTTTTGATACAATGTATAGGCCAAATCAATATTAGGTCCCATTTGCTCCTTTCACCGGGGTAAATCATCATGGCCAGGTGGTTTTGTTTGGTTGTGCATTGCTTTTGGATGAGTCTGAGTCTTCCTTCACTTGGCTTTTTAGGACATAGCTATCTGCAATGAATGAAAGAGCTCCTGTTTCTATAACCACATATCAAGATAGGGCCATACAAGCTGCGGCTACGCAAGTGTTTCCAAGAACTCGACATTGCATTTGCAAGTGGCACAAATTGAGAGAAGGCCAAGAGAGGTTGGCTCATATATACCTTGCCCATTCTTCTTTCTATGGAGAGTTGTATAGTTGTATTAACTTTTCTGACACAATTGAGGATTTTGAGTCATCTTGGGGCTCTCTCCTTGATAAATATGATCTTAAAAAGAATAAGTGGCTTCAGGCAGTGTATAACGCTCGCAAGCAGTGGGCTCCAGTTTATTTTCATGATACTTTCTTTGCTGCACTTTATTCTAACCAAGGGTTAGTCTCCTTTTTTAATGGGTATGTGAATCAGCAGACTGCCGTACCACTTTTCTTTAAGCAGTATGAAAGAGCTTTGGAACGTTCCTTAGAAAAGGAGATAGAAGCAGACTATGATACAATCTGCACTACACCGGTACTAAAGACCATCACCAATGGAACAGCAGGCGAAATCTTTATACTAGGAAGGTTTTTGTGAAGTTTCAGGATGAATTAGTGGAAACTTTTGTGTATACGTACAGCAAATAAGATCGAGGGTGATGGGTTGATCAGTCAATTCAGGGTTGCAAAATATGAACAAGATGACAAGGCGTATATAGTTATACTGAATATTTTTGAGATGAAGGCTTGTTGCGGCTGTCAAATGTTTGAGTACTCGGGCATTCTTTGTAGGCACAAATGTCCTTACCATACCTCCTCATTACATATTTAAACGGTGGACAAGAAATGCCAAATCTGCGTTTGGATCAGATGAACAAAACGTAGATCAACTATGTACTGAGACCCTCACTTCGCGCTTCAATAATCTTTGTCCCGAAGCTATTCATTTTGCTGAGCAAGGGTCAATTGCTGAAGAAACTTATATTGCATCAATGAGTATTCTAAAAGAGGGTGTTAAAAAGATTGCTGCTTTGCAAAAAAATATTGCTAAAGTTACGCTTCCTAGTTCTCATGGTAGTGGAAATGTTCATGAAGATAACAGGAAAGCCCCTTCACCGTCTTCCGAAATGGCCTCGTCATTATGGCCTTGGCAAGATGCAATGCCACATCGCATTAATCTTAATGATGCTGGGGTACCTGTTGCTGATTTGAACCAGCCTAGCATGACCCCTGTGTCTATTCACCATGATGGTGGCCCTCCTCCGAATGGGGTATCAAACTGGACATTTGCATGTTCTTTTGGGATTATGACATTATCTGTTATCTTAATATTTCTGTTCTATAGGTATTTTTGATTTTTTTTAATATATCTTACTTGCTTTGATTCCATGACTTGGGTCTTAGAAAATAAGAACTCAACACCTGGTGGTAAAGTGGCTGTCATCAACTTGAAGGTACGCTTTTCTTTCCATCTGTCTGTGAGTCATCGTCGTGGTCATCATGACTGACAACTGCAGTAGACTATGGATTCCTACTTGGAGGAACATAGACTATCTGTAATGTATTAATCAAAAGATTTCAGAACTCGGACTAAGAAAATCCTAGTACATATAATATAGAAGGGAAAAGCTGTATCTCCAAAATACCTGTTTTCTGTTACTGTTTCCATTGGTCCCTTATGAGACTTTACTTTCTCCTTTTTTCCGTGTGAGTTAAGTTTTACTAATACTATTAATAACTTGGGTGGAATAGATAGAAATGGTTCAAGTTGTTGTGTTATAATTTCTTTATAGCTTTTCATACTATAATTACTATATTGTAGCTCCAAGATTATGGAAAGAACCCTTCAGGAGAGTCAGAGGTGCAATTTAGGCTAACAAGGGTCACCCTGTAGCCTATGTTGAGATCTATGACCTACATCAGTCATCAGCTCTCAGCACAAGGCCAATAGAGTTTCTGTGATCAATCTGAAGGTATGCGAAGTTGGTTTTCTTATACTTCTTTCCTTCTTTTCCTCCTTTTCATATCTTGATCTTTAGACTTAAGCATAGTTTTGGTTAGTGTTTCGTCGCATTATAACTTAATTTGAGTAGAGTAAAATAAATTGATGATTCTAGATTGCTTAGTTGAACTGTTTTTACATGGAAAACAGTTTGAGTTTCATGTAATCCATATACATACTAAGATTTCATATACAAAGGTCACATGCATATCACCATGCTTGGAGCTATTAAGCATACACAAACTGAAAGCCTAATTTACTCATCTATATATGTCTGTATTCTCCTGCAATGAAATACAAAATTATATAGCGGGTCTTATTGCCTCTAGTTGTAGTGCCATCACCTTTTCCTGTGATCTAATGAACTCACAAAATAATCCAAATCTGGATGAATTTCCTTTTTGGGTGCACTGCATCCCTGATGCCATATATCATGTATCACCATGTAAATTTGTTGGTACTAGTTTGCATGAGAAAAAACTTTCATTAATGTCTAGTTAGGATCATCATATTACATAATTTGTATTTTATTATATCTATGTGGATTGAAAATGAAAATGGATTCTTGGTCTTTCACCATACCTGTGAATTATCTTTTTCCTATTATGTGTTACAGGAAAGTTTAAGGTAAGTGATTATCCATGCTATATGTTAGCTGATTAGTTCTTGGTTCAACCATTGTCTGAAAGCATGCTTTAATACAGTCAAGTTTAACACCTTAGAATAACCTATATTGGTTATCCCATTGAAAAAATGTAGGTTATCAGCTAAACTTAGTACTTAATGGGCATAGGTTGCCATCTTATATAGAAAGACTTGGTTTTTTACTATATGACATTTAAATTTTGTAAGAATTATAATTGTTGTCTTAATTTATTATGCGCCTTTTTGACTAGGTCAGCACCCATAAACTGTTTAGTGTTCTTGTCCATGTGTTCGGGTCAAAACTTCCAATTCTTTCGGGCTTACGTCTTGAAATAGTTGAATTTATGTTATATGAAAAATGGCGCTTGTGCACTAGAATCTACCTTGGGAGTGAAATTGAGGATCTCTACTTAGAGAGCCCAAAGCTAATTTAGAGAGAATGTGAGAATGAAAGTCCAACCCTCTTTCCATCCAAGGATGAAGTAGTTATACTCAAAGTGGGTGATGATGTCATCCTTGCCTCTCATTGGTCAACCACGCGTTTGGATCTCCTAGACACAGTTTTTCGTGTCGGACTACAGCTAGTGCCTCAGCGTACCAAGTCGATGTCCCTAGTGCCTTGGCGTGCCAAGTTGATGTCTCTTGGGTGGTTGTGCAACTAGTGCCATGGCGTAATAAGTCAATACCATGACAAAGAGTCGAAAGTTGCCTTCTTGGTGTAGTGAGGCAATGCCTTCACTCTTGGTGTGTTAATGGCGTGGGAGTCATGCCTGGAACGTGCTTGAGGAGAGTTTTGGTGGGAGGTGCTAAGGTAGAGTTGCCTGAGAGCTTGAACATAACTATTCGGGTAAGGCCATTACACCACATGACGTGTAGCGTGGAAGGCCCACGCTATGTGGCTGTCCTTTGTCTGATGCTGAGATTGACAGAGAGCATACCCACGACGTGGGTGTTGCCTACAACATGCCATGGGGTAGCGGCTTGTGGGGGAGGTACCATACTGCTTGGGGATGTGCGAAGCTTCTTGGGTGCTTCCTTTTTCTCGTACATGTCTTGAAGTTCCTTAGAATTTACTTTGCATTGAAGGTTTTCTATTTATTTTTCAATACTTGTTTAAGTTCATCCTACTTAATCTATGATTTGTGGTTCTTTAAGCATGCTAGGTGTTTCCCTTATTTTTCCTCCAAAGCTCTAAGAGTGTAATGAATATTTAGTTTCAACATGGAAAAGTTAGGGAACTCTGCCAAGTTGTAGAGGTTTCCATTTTGTTCTTGTTATAACTCTTTTTATAATTTATAATTTATTTTTACTTTTTGAAGTTTATGCATTATGAAAAATTCATTGCAAGTTTACATATTTTACATGACAAAACCATACATGATAGAACCCAGGAATAGCCGTTAATGAGAACCAACACTTCTTTCTTTCTGTGTTAGAAATTCCAAACTTCGTAGACTCTATGGGAAGCATATATCTTTGTGCATGGGACTTGGGAGCTCAATCTAGTAGCACGTGAACTTATTGTTTCATAGTACTTCATAATCATTATCTTACCACTCTTTGAAATCATAATGACAAATGAGATGGCGCCCTAATGTGCGCACAGGTAATTATGATGATGCATTGATTCAGGGGTTGATTCCTTTTCATTTCTGTTGTTTTTTTGGGCACTTTCCCCCCTATATATGTAGATGTTATTGTTGAATCAATAGGTTATTGTTTCATTCAGTTACACTGGATTTATATGTAAATTATAAAATGATCACATTCTAAGATCATGTTCACGGCTCATGCAGATGGAAGCCTCCTTTGCTGTAAGGCAATAGCCTATATTTATTAATTTCTCATTTATTTGCTCTACACTTCTCAGCTTCAAGATACAAAGACTACTTCTGGAGAAACAGAGGTGAAATTTCAAGTCTCCAAGGATACATTAGGATCCATGTCCAGGTCAATGGTCTACATTCGTGAACAGCTCTGAAACAGTAAGCGTAGTCGCTCTCAGATTTCAGTGTCCTACAAATGATTGATTTGCTTTCTTTATTTCGGTGTATGGACTTGAATGCCCTACAGTCAGGTATCTGCTTTTGAAACACTCTACCATCTTATATATGATTATTTCTGTTAAACTTTCGTACCAGAGCTAGGCAATGTTACATGAAATGCTGCAGTTTCAAATACTTGTTTTCACTTAGTAGGCGTTGTATGCAGTTCAGGTCTACTACAAATCTGACTCAATGATTATGTTATGTTATAATAGCTTTCATTATATGGCAATATACTCTCATTCATGCTTGTTCTCTTTATTAACTTGCAATTTCTTGTGAACATGTTAATTTCGGGTGAGGCAGATAATGATTTTGTCCCGACTCTTCGTGTAGGAATAGGACAGACTGCTTGGTTGTGATTTCTAATCCGAGTTTAGAAACCCCTTTGGCAGGCTGAGATTCAATCCAGAGCTACCATCTCAAAATGCAGTAAGTCATAAAATTGCCTTATCGATTTACTACAAATTGTGTATAATTAATTGTTCGGTCGTAGCTAGGCTAGTTACTTGTCTCTAACCTATAGATAATACAAGGTTTCCTTGGAAACTCACATGTACATATATGTAAGCTGTGAGAGATGAGATTTAACCAACTGGTGCATGGATTGGTAGGTGGAATATGTATGTATTTTAGCCTCTATGAATATATGTAGTGATTGTGAGATTTCATGCATTGATGCCTGAGTTTACTATATATTTAGCTATGCCATTTTAATTTCTTATGTTGTGTATGAGAACCAGCGTTTGATTTGAAATGTTGGATTTTAGTCAAATGAAGCATTTGGAAACTCCAAGAATTTGGATTTAGATTTGAGTCCAATTCAATAACATTCAAAACATGGTTAAAACATGAGATTTCAAGTGACATATTTTATCTTATCATTTGAAATTCTATAATTTTTATTTTCCCAAATATTATATTTGTATTTGAAATACAATATTTTCAAATCCAAAATTTCAAATCAAAATCATGTTTCCAATATGGGTAATAATGTACTAATTTAAGGTTGCGTTTGGGAAACCTTGATT